>UXGC01000323.1:0-156090 GCA_900480045.1 Eurytoma adleriae
TGCCGTGACCAGGATTCGAACCTGGGTTACTACGGCCACAACGTAGGGTCCTAACCACTAGACGATCACGGCTACCGAAGGATGGTGGCGTTTTCGTATGAAACGTCACAAGAGGCCGACGAGTTGCAATCAGGCCGTCATACCTGGTTACATAAAAAATTAGTTAGCAAAGCAATCGAATATTCAGAATCCAATTTTTGTAACCAGATAATTTAGAGATTCTAATCGCCGGAAGATCATTATAATCAGGAAAGATGTAACGAGAGAAAATTTTCTTTTAATTTTATGATTATTGATAACATTTATCTAAATTAATTGAAATGGATAATGAATGTTTTATATTCATCTATTTTTTGTAATAGCATTTGTTTTGCTTAATTGATCATAAAATTCTGCTACATGATAAAAATATAATTTGTTCAATAATGTTTAGCGACTGAGTAGTGACATTGTCTGTTGGTAAAAAAAGTTTTCGATGTTACCAAGTGGGATCTTCGTAGAGTTTCCAAAGAAACTGCACAAAGGCGCCACTATCTTTAAATTGCAATAAAATGTAATAAAAAAGATTTTTCTCAAATTCACAAATTGTTTTCATTTCATCACGAACGATGATTAAATTTTATTATTAACTAATTTTTAATCGAGGTAAATAAAAAAAATGTAATTTTAAATCGTTGACCTATAACAGCGTATGGTCGAACTACACAGATAGTGAATAACATTAGCCTTCGCATTTAACAACTAATTTTACAATAAATGTATAGAGTAAGAAAAAAGTTAATTATTTGGTGCGGTCAATACTCCAAATTCGAATTAAATTTTATTAAAGCAAACAATTATTTTCCAATTTTGCCATTACATCGAATAAAGAATTCGCGATTCCTACTGAACTACTTAAATTCGAAAATTTTAGCTTACTTCATTGTTGCAATTTAGATTGCGTAAATTCAGATTGAGTCTCGGGGTTGGCTGTGTGACGCCCACAATGCGCGCGCTACATCGTGCCACCTCCCGAGGCCTCCTGTTCGCCGGATATTAGCGGGCTGCGAGCGACCGCCGTTGCTACCGCGGCGTCGCGGTTTTCGTCGCGGCGCCTCCTATACCCGTCACGCGCCGCCACACGCACCTCCGCCTCCGCGATTTTTTTTCCTTTTTCCCTTCCCGCACCACGACGTCGCTCTCTCGCGCCCTCGAACTTGACAACGCGGACCGCTGCTCGCAGGGCCGGTGCCTGTTTCTTTGATTCCAGGTGGCGCCACGAAATTTTTACAATCTACTCGAAAAAATTTGTTTCTTTTTTTTTTAAAAAAAGGTATGAGAAATGTTGTGTGTTGAAATTATATATAGTTTAAACAAGCTTTCTGGGATAAGTCCTGTAAATGCAGTTACACTTTTTTATTTTTGATTTTTACACAAATTTGTTATTTGATTAATATTCATAAGGATGAAGAGAGCATTTTTATAATAATTAATTAATTCATAAAAAAAAAATAAACTGCTGTACCGTTTTCAGTATCGAATTCAATAATTTAACATAAGTTACTTTGGCACAGAATTCAATAATTATGTACGTGTAACTAAATCTGATAATTACATACATATATTAACGTGAAATTACAAGTAAAAATTAAAAATAAATTATTCAATATTGATATCGTCGATTGCTATTAGATTAATTAATGCAAAGAGGAAGTCAAGTGTAATAAAGTGAATTAAATAACGTCGATTATCATGCATTTGTTTAATTAAATATGCAATTTTTTAAAATCACTTTTCATTGTGTTCGTTTTTTTTACAATTCTTCCACATTACGAAAAGGGGTAGGGAAAAAAGTGCACGTCTTGTCGTGGGGGGCTCGCGAGCGGCTTCGGCACTGGTCGCAGCTCCGCGAGTTGGCTGAGCGCCTGGTGCGAGGAGTCTCCGAGAGAGCCTACCCCAACGACATCAGTGTAAGAACCGCGGTGCACCGGTCCTCCGTGCAAGCATTACGGGCTCTCCTCCCGCTTCGAACCCCTTGCCGGAGAGATAGCCTCGCGCGAGACGCTATGCGATACCATAACCTTGCGCACCCCGCGAATTACTCGTAACGTCGCTTCTGGCTCGAAAAGTACGACGCCGCCCCCCTTCTTCCATGCTTGCAAATCCCGCCGCCTTCGCGAATCGCCTATCCCCCACTACCGAACGCCAATGTCGTCGCGCGGCTGACTCCGCGCGTCCGCGAGCGCGCGCCGCTGGAAAGGGTTTTTGCAGCAAATTTTTTACACTACTTTTTAAGGGTGTATTTGATACATTGTACTGATTTTAGATTTTGATCCTAATCGTATGAATATTTGTTTAAAAAATTATTGCACGGTTTTTTTACTGCTTTTTTTATGAAAATAAAGGGCTTATATTAGGAAATAAATATAATCATATACAAAATCGTATAACGAATCTTACAGAAATGTTTGTTTTTGTAAGTTTAAATCTTCTGAATCGTCTCTGGTACAAGATATTCTTTCAGTCTGAGCCAGTTCATTTCAATATTGTAGTCTCGATTAATTTCTTCGCCTTTTTTTCGCACTTGACCTTGTACTGCCGGTCTATGTCAGCAACCTGGCGGAATAATTATTATATTACATATTGATTATTTTCGGGTTTGTATTTTAATGATTATTTAAGTTATTGGCAAAACAATCGATTTTTTATTGTATAACATCCTTATTGGATATTTACCCACTAAAGTTGAAGTATTGAAACATTTGTAAGAATACTTATCATCATCTAGTGGAATACTTTTAATAAAGTTTAGTAGTTAATATAAATTTAGTAGTGAATATAAAAAATCGATTGCTTGGTCAACTGGTTGATTGGTCATTTATTAAAGCTATAGTTACCGCCAGTACAAAGCGTCTTTTAAGTCTGCGATCGCAAAAACCCATTTTTTCAGACGCGCGTAGGTTATCGAAAACGCGTAAACGCAGTCGACCGAATCTTTTGCGGAACTGACTCGTTTGATGAGGTATAAGTTTCTCCAGCGCAAGCATATCTGCATGAATCCGTCGTTGACGGTCTGCCAATCGATCTGCGTGCTTCGCCAGACGATCTAAACCTTGTTCTTCGTATGCCCTCTCGTAGTCCTTTCGCATTCTGAATTTGATCTCATTGCCCATCTGAAACGATTTTTCGATTATTTGACTGGCTGACGGCATTTTATGCTCTTCCAATCAGTTTCAAGAAGTATTGATTTTGTTTATTAGCTTACAGATGGTCGAAATATTATTATATTAAATTGGAAGTAGCGATTTTTAGATGAAAATTAATTGTTGATATTGTTGGTTTTATCAGTACAACATTAATGTATGTGTAGTAGTCTTTAAAAAGATAAGACTGAAAGTTTCAAAACATTCCTTAATCATAAGTTCATAATCCGCCTTCTACCTTGAGCAGGGAATAACTAATTATCAAAATTGATTAATTATTAAAAAGTTAGATACTTTATAACTATTTGAAAGAGGATTAAGTTAAAAGTAAAGATTTGCTTATCTTATTAATCTTTCTAAAAAATGAAAATTTGAAAAGCTGGATTAAAATCAAAATTAATATTCTTATGATAAAATAAAATTTTTCATATAACCGTACTTTTTAATCTTTCTTATTATAGTATTTCCTAAATCTAATCTTTTTAAATGCAGCTAACAATTTCAATTTTTTTAAATTGATATTGTCCGATACCATAAAACTAATAGCTACTTCTGAACTGGAAATAATTGTTAATGTAGTCAATCCTATAACGTCAGTCGAATCAAACGTAATCGATCCGTTTAAACAATCAGGTCAGTGACCTTTCGTTTCCACGCCAGAAAGCACGTATTTTGCAGGTACAACCTCGGCCAGGCGTTTCTCCAGGCTAGTGTCAAGGACCGCCGGCCTCTGGTGCGCGATCCAGGATTCGACTTTCGAGGCGATCTCCGCGTCGTCGTAGTCCATCAAAAAGGTGTTCTCGCCCTCCACTTGGTCGTCCACTCGGGCCAGCACCTCCGCGCTCCAGTGCAACACCCGCCGGTGCTCCTCCAGCAGTTCGCCCGGGCTCTTCGGCATCTTTCCCACTTTCTGACCCATTTTTTTTTGCCCTCGCGCAGCAACGTAATTTTTTTAATATTTAAAATTTTATGGATTAAACCGATCCTGATTAAACGCGATTCGCGACGTCTCAAACTTGTTCATCAACCAGCGATGTAAATATACTCGTTAGTTTGTAAATATTTGAAGCCCGCTGGGAGGTAGCACGCGACATCGAGTGGACGATTCTGCGAATTATTTGCGAGCTGGGGGTCGGTAACGCGGATACCTTTCACTTCTGACGGGTAAAGAAGCTTTTCTATAAAGCTGACACCGATAGGGTGTCATTGATTTTCTTGAGAGTTCGATCCTAAAAAAGCATGTACACGTTTCAATTTTATCGAATCAAACACTGGAGTATTTGCAGATGTATCCTTGTCGACCCAGCGGTTTCGGTTTCTAAGCACACACAGATTGCTCTGACATAAGGCACCTGCACACACTCGACACTGGACAAATAGTTTCTACTGCCACATGTTTCCAACGCTAAACATATATGCTTTCTTGACTAATACTGACAGAACCTCATTTTGTATGGTTTAATTTCCACGTAAAATTTTCGTTAATCTATACACATTATTGGCACCTATTAATAAAAATTCAAGAAATAAGAAGGCTTAATTAAAAATATTTTCTGTAATTAAAACTGTTTCTTTTGATTTGGCATAAAAATTGCTTAAAAACGCATTCAATTACCGTGCTTTTAGTGAATGAAAACCCCGGCATACTTAAGCTACAATAACATATCTTCAATTTAAACAAACAAAACTGGAGCTACAATGCAGAATACAGTAAAACATTGTTAAAATAAAAATTGACCTCCTTTATTATCGGAACAGTTAAAAAAACCTGGATAATTATTGTCTTTCTATAATTGGTCTTCATAATTAAATCGCTTTTTCAGCACTTTGCCTAATAAATGCCTTTTTATTTTAATAATTTTTATAAAGAATCAACATTGAATTTCCATCATTCTCCTTTTTTATTTACGTTGAATAAGTTTCATTCTACCTCTCTAAACATAAAGTGAAGTTTACTTCGAAAGAGAATATTCACTTATTCTACTTTTTCGTTAAGTGGACGACTTTTAACGTTAAAAAGAAGCGAATATTCACTCTTTCTCATTTAGAGGGATACAAGCAGAATTACCTAACCAAACCAAAACAGCTTGCAGCAGAGAAGCAAGCGATGAAAAAGCGCTGCGAATAATTTGAATAAAACATTCGTTATCTCGCCCGCCAGACGAGCGGCGGGTCGACGTCTAGGGGCCGAGTTGTCAGGTCCATTCTGAATCGAGCTAAATCGCGGGTCGCGCGCGCGCCCCAAGGTGTTTGCCGGCGGGCCTCCGCGCATAGCGGCGAGCTCGGCCGAATCAATAAGCCGATTATTGGCCGCGTTAAACGGAGATTACATTGCCGCGGATTGACAGTCGAGACCGCCGTCGCAGCCGCGTTTCAATTCTCGAGCTGTCGCGCGGCCCGAAGACGGAAATCCGTCCCACTTTGGAAAATCCATCGTGCTCCGCTTCGCCGAGCCGAGGCCTTTTTTTGCGCGCCAGCCGCGTCTCGACAATGCCACGCGATCCTCCTCGCCGGCAGTTTATTCCTGGCGTTTAGGAATGTTTTTTTCAGGTTCTAGCGGGAGTTTCGAATGCTTCGCTTTGTTCGCGCGCAGTTTCATTATTTAAACCGCGCGTTTTATTTTCAACAACAACATTTCAGAAAATAAAATTAGCGTGGAAAGAAGGCATCTATCAAAGGATCGTCACCCTCAAAGCGCCATTTATCCGTCTCTTATCAGTGCCAAATGCAGTATTAGCATCGAATTATCGTGGCGCTCGAAGGAGGGACTCGCGCAGGCCGTTATACGAACGACGTAGCCATCGCTCGCCGCCGTCGTCGTCGTCGCCGGCGACGACGGGTCGGATCGGGTCTTTGAGCACCCGCCGCTTTGCGCTTTTATTCGAGCGACAAATCGAACTAAAAATATAATCCTTTGCGGGCGTGGCAAAGCTTCTCCAGTTGAGCGTTCATGCGTGGACCGCGCGGCGCGCATCGCTTGCCCCCCGGCCTTTGAAGTGGAGATAAGCCAGCGGGGATGTATGCGAGTGTGTGCGCGCGCGCGCGAACAAGGCGGAGACGCCCGATTCGAACCGCTTGCTCTCGTATACCCCGTAGCTTTGTCCATTATCAGCGCGTTGATCTGCCTCGATCGCGATCGTTCGGGACTTCTTCAGCTGGTCGGATACATTTTGGAGAGTAGCCGGGGCTTTAGATGTTTTTAGTTATTTTCATTTAAGATAATTAATTAAGATAGTTGAGTTGTAGATTGGTGGATTGAATCTTGCACGCGCACAAGTCGGGTTGTGTTTGTTTTCAAATTTGCCTATACAAATTCGTAAAATTTTAAAAATCTTAATTTTTTATATCGTAAGTTTACGTTAACGAGTTTTGTAACCACCTAGTTTCAATGCAGCATGAATGAAGCGAAAAGTAACTTTTTCGACAGGCGAAAGCAGTTAGAAATTTTCGATAGACTCAATTTTCAAAAGAAGAGCAGCGAACGAACCATGAAATTAGTCGTCCCATTATCGCCACGATAATTCTCCCGTTCGAATGCATCCTTCCGCGCCCGCAATAACAATTACCAGCTCAAATAGCCATCCGGAGGCCGATATCTTCGTTAAAGTTTGAAAAAAGAAGAGAGCCAAGCAAATGCGACACTGGGGAATTCAGCCACTGGAGACGCGTAAGACCGAGGTCCATTATTCTCGTGCTACTCTAATCTATCGCGTGAATCCTAACATGAGAACTTCTAAAAGAAATAGGGTTTCTCCGCTTTTGAATTATTGTTTGCTTTAGTGATGACCTTTAAATGATTTATCAATATTTTTACACCCGCTGTTTTATATTTTAATTTATTTATTATTGAGTGTAATGGTATTCCATGCATTGAATAACAAATACTGTTTATTATCAGAATTATACATTCTGGATGTATCAAACGAATGTGGAAATACCGTATTCTTTTTTCTGAGAATTTATTACAAACTCGAATTTTATTTAAAAGTCTGTATTGGATATTTTCATTATTTCCTTGCAGTACAATATAAAACTTTTCTCTTCATATGAAATTAAAAAAAAGTTACGTGAACAATCCGCCGTTGTTATTTTATTTTTATTCATACGGGTGAAATGCATTCTAGGAAAGGAGAAATTTATGTTAGGTGTTTTTATTAACGCATATAAAATTTATTTAGTGCAATACCGTATATACTAAATTATATAATAAAATTTATATTCTTTATGTCAGGCAATAATTGTATTGCTTTTAATTCACATTAAAAAAAGATTGTTTAGCTATTTATGTACATTTTTAGTGGATCTATTTCTATAAAACACTGCAGAAGTCATCAAGTCACTTACTGTCCCATATTTTTAGATCACCGTAAAAAGGTGTACGTTGTAGTGCGCGAAGTACATTGAAATATGGACTTTTTTCTTCAGTCTTCACCCACGCATCTTAATATTCTTTGAAATATTTTTTTACAGTCCGAAAAGTTGTGAAATACAGTAGACACCGAGGATATCTCGCAGGGCGCGACAATACATCATAAACTACACACTTTTACGACTGAAAACGTTTGGGATCACGTAGCGCAGAGAACGGGCATTTACGCCTGCTCTTCGGATCGCCCAAAGTGAAAATTCGTTTCCACAAATTTATGCCTAATTGTACGCGCGCAGCTTTACGCGCCTCTTTCGCCTTTACGATCTCGTCCGGGCCGCTTTGAAGACCCCACTTTGCGACAAGGAAGCGTTGAGTCGACGTGTAATTCAATTCTGCCGATCAAGCGTGAGAAATTTCGTTTCGATTTTTTCGATCTTCACAATTTCTCTTTCGTTTCCTTTATCGCGAACGAATGTAAAAAAGGATTTCAGATGTTACATCGAGAACACGAAATTGCTATCACTGTAATGGACATTGACGTCTATATTTCAAAAGGTGGATTGATGTTAAAAAAAGATTGCCGTTCAATCGATAAAAATCAATCATGTGTTCACGGGACTTCAACCTATTTCGTACCTCTCAGCGTGGTTGGAAGCACAATTACTTTTTCAAATGATTTTTCCAACAGGATGATCAGAGTCGATAGTATTTGTACATTCAAGCTACCCGTCAGGCTTTCGTGCGAGGCTTTTCAAAGTCGACGAAGTTTGCCTAAAAATGTTTACTGCACATTATTACAAAATCTTGAATAAAGTAATGTATAAAATAATGTATAATAAGTAAAAGGAAACAGTTAATTGTTATTAGGCATTTTTACATTAATGGACATAATTATTGATAATTTAAAACCTTGTTAAAGTTTTTTCCAGAATTGTATATTCGAATAAACTAATGAAATACTGCGCGTAAACGAGGGAACTTTATTAATTAATAAAATACGAATCGAATTGTTATTTGATTATAAATTGTTGAAATTAGTTTTGCAAATTGATTTCAAAACTATCTAGATCGCTATGAAGGAATACTTATGCCTGGATAGAAATGAACTACCTTTAAGTAGATAACTGCCTGCTCTAGTCGGACATTTTTACGAAGCATTGTAAACCTTCAAATTTACGACGGCAATATTACTTTATTGGCAATACGACGGTTTTCTTCCGCGAACCATTGAGAATGGAGAAGGCGAATCAGCCATTGGCTCTCATGAGGTTTAGAAACAATTTCGCGGCGCGCATCAAAATTTCCATCAATCCTAAATTTCGTTTCCGGTGGCAGTAGCCTGCGAGGATTCTCCGCCGAATGGAAAATCTCGATTGGCTTCACCGAGGGGTGAAAACGCTCCCGACACCCCGAGACTAAAGGCCCGGTGGCTACGGATATGGAATCCAGATGCTTGCCTCCCCCGCGAGAGTCCATCGGAATCTCAATCTTCTCGCGCTTTTTGCGCCACCGCGACGGTCGAGGGAATGAAATTTTTCGTCGTCCGCTACCCGTCAGATATGTCAAGTTTCTCCGATATACCGCTGACCATTTAACGGTAGACATTGAAATATTGAATGTTTCGACGACACGCCTCTTCTTTATAGATATAAGCAGGATGGTAGAAGTATCTGATGTTATTATTTCGTGGGAATAATAAATTAATTCAAAATTATCGTTTAAGCAACAACTTAGTTTACTAAATTTATCTTCATTTAAAATAGAGTAGAAAAAACTCAATTGATTAATTCTGTTCGTTCTATTTAATAAATTATACCCTTAGAAATCACCAATTAGTCATAGTCATAAATTGGCCAGTTATTGTTCGAAGACCCAAATGGCCAGTTTTTGGTTAATAATCAGCCAAAAACTGGTGTCTTATAACTTAAAAATGATTTCTAATACAATTAGACTAAATTTTTAAAAAAAATGGACTTACATATTTTTGAGTCACAGAACTTTACTAATAGATTTAAATTTTCGAATCGAACGAATAAACATTTATGCGTAGTTCAAATTATGAAATCACTTTTGAACTATAAATAGCAGAAGAAAATGAATTTGTTAAAAATGCTCCATTTGAATTAACTTAATTCCGGTGGATGCAAAACCTCGCTCTCAGCGAGATTGTGAAAGTTGGACCATCGGGGAGATGAGATGACCATTCGAAGCCCGGGAAATATCGTGCAAACTTTATGAAAGTTTGAGAAAGAAAAAACCTCGGAGGTGGAGCGTCCGGGGCTTCGCCGTGCCTGTTTCCGGTGCAATCAAGCCTAAAAGCCAACGGGAGCAAGTAGGGTCTAATCCCGGGGATCGTGTTAGTGTAACGAAGCACCACCGCCCCGTAATGAGCCCCGTCCTTCTCGGCGCGAGTGCTAACTCTTTTGCCAGTCGATAAAAATTGCCCCCGATTCACTTTCCCGGGTCTTAACACCTTAATTTGACAGTTTGTCCTCGTCCGCTTGATCCTCTTACCGTTTAAAAGATCAAATTCAAATTTTTCTTTGGCCATCCATCAAGACGTTTCACTTGCTATCCCCGAGTAGCAAGCGATTTTCACAAAGATTAAACAATTTATGGAATCGCATGAATTTGATCGATAACATCAATAATACATCACAAGACACGAGATGTTCGAATACAAAGCGAGCGGCATTCGGTACTTAACGGAGATTACCCAACATTATCTACGGTATGCTTTGCCGGCGAGATGTTAAATCAATTTCCGAAATTATCGTATCGTTTCAATTAATCAGATCAGAGTTAAGGACACGGCGTCCTCGCGGGGAAGACAATGGGATCCGGGCCGCTAGTCGACAAAACGGATGACGATCCCGAGCGGAAGGCATCAGCCCACGGCGGGAAAATCCCAGGGAGTCACGCGTCAGCCGTTCCCGCGCATAATCCGTCTGGAATTACGCAGCCGGCCGCGTCCGAGTTGAATGGGCAGCCCCCGAGCGCGGGCGCTCGAGTATCGTGTTCGCGGCCTTGTTATCGACTGGTCGGCCTCTCGCGGCGTATACACGTCCGGCGCCGCCCCCTCGCGCTGTTTATTGGCGTGCGGCCGGACGGCGTCCCTCTGTCTCCCGTGTAGGAGCGGGTATCGCCGCGATTAATCGGTCGGATTAGCCTCTCCAACGGTACTTGGAGAGCCGTGATTGCGATGCCTCAGTCGGGCGACAATGAGCAGCGACTGAGTTTTGCCACGTCTCAGGGGACGCCGGAGGAACTATCAACAAGTTTCTCACCGGCTGCCGAATGTTTGCTTAAGATGGTCAGGCTTCAGCAAGTGCCTCGGCCCGGATCAGGGCTACCACGTCCGCTATCAGAATTGGAATTTAATTAGCGCGATGCTATTAGCAATTTTACCGAAGGTTTTCTTTCAAGTTATTCATTCGGGGCTGGTAATCGATATTGCTTTGATTAATTAACTTCAGCGCATTGCATTTTCATTTTTTATATTAATTTTTCGGATTTCAATGTTAGAACTCGTTTTCTAAAAGTTATAATCAGTTCAAGAATATACGTATATCTTCCAAAGATCATCTCTATCTCTATTAAATTTTCGTTCGAAAACGTTTTCCTGCACAACTAGAGTGATCGTTGGTATTAACATCGTGAATTCCGTTTGATTTTAAGATATAAGCCTGGATCCAAAGCAGCCTTAAGTAGCTTGTTGATTTAGTGTTAATTTGTAATCTCGGTATAGCCCTACAATTCCGATCATCTTTCGCAGTGCGATCCTAGCTTTCTCTATGGATTACTCGTGGTAGTGGTAGGCTTCTCTATGGCTTACTCGTGGTAGTCCGTCGATTTTGTTGATTGGAAATTCGTAAACTACGAGAGCCAAGTGCTTTGAAACTAATGCACTTCTTCTAACAAGACTCCCAGTTGTAGTTGGATTCAGGATGGGTTTTGCAACATTTATTATAATTATTTAATGAATATTTGTAATTTCCTTTTCTTAAATGCTTGGAGAGAAAAAACAACAACTGTACTGTAACATCACCTCGTGCGTTAATTGGTATATTAATTAATTGATGTGTATGTTATTATTTGTGCTATTTTTGATGTCGAATATGAAGTCAAGTAACTTGATTAAATCACTTATTTTGTATACAGTAAAGTTGATATAAAATGACTTTTAAATTAATATTAGCTTTATAACAGACATTCTTCATGGTAATTATTCCGGTTAACTTGTGTACTTTAAGAAAATCTTTATAAAGTGAGATTCAAGTATATACTTAATGGCAATAACAATTTCCTTCGTACAGTTTTTAATATAAGAGAAGAAACTCATTTTCTCCAATAATATCACGTAATTGGAGAACAATCAAAAGAAAATTCCTCGCTATCGGTGTCTCCGAGGAGGTCGTTCTAATTGGAATTCTTACGATAGTTTCCGCTTGCCTCTCGATACTCGGTAAGTTTTCGCAGTCATGGCGGTACGAGGGGATCGAGAGAAAAAGTATAAAACTGAGAAAGAAGAGGAATTACCGTTTCATCCGCTTGATGTGATTAACTATGGATTAAAGCAAGAGACGTATGCTCATTCCAGCGGACGACTATATTTGGAATCCGGATTATTGATCTCAGTTGGAAACTGCGAGCACCCTGCGGACACTTCGCGATCTTAATGTGCCGAGTTTTAAATGAAAACCTGGATTTACGAAGGTTTTAACGTGCATTTTTTAGTATCCATCATGGATTGTAAATATCGTTTATTCGAAAGAATGTTTTTGAAAGATTTATGTTGGTTTTTAGCAATTTGAACCGATATAAAACATAAATGTCAAATTGAAAGGTTATACTAAAAGCATGAAGATGTTTTTATGCTTTTTGGATCCTAAAACTGAGCCATCGGTATTACACATTTGTTTCCACTTAAGACGACCAATAAACAAGTATGTCCTTCTTTATTCGCTCTGTAAAATTTACCAAGTTTATTGTTTCACATACTTTTTTACCTTCATTTTTACCATTCGTTCTTTATGTTACCTTCAGCGGAACAATAAAAAAAGAACATTTGTTGCTATTGCAAGCGGACGCAGTGGCGAGTAAACGGGAATAATCCTTTGATATTGCCCTGGGGGATGTGAGGTGGTCGTGTGATCCAGTGCTCTTGATATTACGTCGTCCTCGAGTGGCACGAAGGAGAAGCCATTGACCTTCGTCCGATAGCCGTCTGGGAATCCGAGCAAGTCGTCGTGAATCGAAGGAGGCGACGAAAGGCGGGGCACTGTAGCGCAAATATTTTTAGAGAGAGCTTTAAGATCCAGGAACTTTTTTTTCCTCTCTTTTAAGGGTTTGTCAAACAGCGATTACTAGTTAGCAGTCTATGTTAGTTTTGTCCAAAAACACAGGTTTTAAATGGATTCACGAACGATATTTGACATTTACAATGGTTTTCGTAATCTGAGGAACATAATTGTAGAATATTCTTCTGTATAGGTTGTCATAGTAAAATAAATATTTAGCATCATTGTATGTTCAAATCTTGACCTAAATGCGTTAAATAATTAATACAGATACCTAATAATTAAGTTAGATATCATACAATGAAATGATAGGAGAATTTAAATCTCGTAACTTACATATAAAAGACGTAGCATCAAAATGTGAAAGCATTTTATTAAATTTTAAAGATTTATCATACATTTCAATTTAAATTTCTTTAATCAAAGCTTACTTCTAATTTTTAATAGCAACACGCAAATCAAAACTATTCTGTAAGGTAAAAAAACATGTAGACCAAGACTCAACTATCTCGGTACAAAGAGGAGCAAATCTAGGAAAAAAGGGAGGGCCAAAAACTCGGGTTATTTTCGTGAGGCCAGCCATTGTGCTCCTCCTTACCTCCGGATAAGTTCTCCGCGCGTCGCACGGCTGTCCCACCCGGTTTGGCAATGATTACCCGCTTTTACTCTTGGTGTCATCGGGCGGCTAATAAAAGCACTTGCTCGCCGCCGTGCTAATGCATCATTCGGATCCAAATGCGGCCGGTGCTTCAATTTCAGTTTCGCCGTATCGCCAGGACTCGCCAACACGAGCTCTGGAAGCTAAATGTCACGGCGACGCCCCATTTGGGCTTGAATATTACGTCGCTCTTCATAACGAATCCAGTGTAAGCTGCTGATGAAATCTTGGAGTATTTTACTAAATTTATAGTGATTACGAAGCTTTCAGCGTTACTCGCTCATTAATTAAGGTGGATCCATCGCTTTTTCAATGTTCATAATAAAAATTTATAAAATATACTAATCGTAAGAATGAACTACAAGCTTCCGATAGAAACTTCAATGTTGATTTGATTATGTTATCGATCAGTTACAGAGAAAATTGGCCTGCAAGTATTTTTAACACAGATTCTGATAAGGAAATAGTTGAAATAGTTATTGAAAACAGTTTGCTGTTTAATAAAAATTCATGTTTTCTTTACGAGACCAAAATTTGTAGATTTTTAGAAGTAGATGAAAATATTTATTTACCGATCAAAATAAAACAGGATTCTAATATTACGAGCTATTCAAACTTAAGTTTAATCGATGCTACTTGAAGAATGTTGTAAGTTACTCAGTATTTATCGTAAAGTTCCTGCACGGAGTGCACTATTATTATCGAATTGTTATTTCGGCCTTGATAGATGGACCAAAATGATGAGACATCGAGACGCTATCAATAAAAACATCACATTTGATAGTTAATCCTCTAATTACTAGCGATTCTAAAAATGAGACTCCGCCCAAGCGAGGCCAGTAATAAAGACAATGACAAATCGAATTTCCGTTTAGGAACAAATCCGAGATGTCGGACGGCTCCGATTGCCGGCGAAATTTAATTCGCGCCTCGCTCTCGCGGGCTTGATTTAATTACGGACGCTCGGGCATTCATTGCGAATAGAGACAGAGAGATAGACAGAGTACGAGGGAACGAGTGAGAGTTGGGGGGGAGAGGACGGGGCGAGGGAAGAATCGAAGCAAAAAATCCAGGCGCGGTTTATTTAAGGTTCGCCGACTCGGGGCAGCGGCATCCGATCGTCGTCGTCGCGCGGCCGCGGTCGCCATCGAATCATCGGTGACTTTAATTTGCGCGGGGATGGGGAAGAGGAGGAGGGGGGAGAATAACGAAACGAAATGCGCGCGCCAGCGCCAGTGGCTCGATGCCAAGCAGACACAATCCATACTATAAATACTGCCCAAAGCGACGTTCTCCCGATCCTAGAGCTCTATTTGTCTATCTGCCTCGCTCGTGCGAGCCGCTCATCCTACTTTTTCCGTTCCGCGTTCCTTAATCCACGTTGAATCACCGCTACCGCTGTATTGTTAGCTGGCGGTACGAGAATTCTTTCTTAATGTTTCGATTGTTGCTCGCGAATAGTTGTACTGTGGCGATGAACATGTATCATAAGAAAGTAATTAAGATTGCAATTTGTTGTAAATTGTACAGGAAAGCAATTAGGAATTTTTTGAAGTTACTAAGTTTCTCTTCTTGAAATTTATTTCTTTTCTTCTAAGAGTATGTGGTGGGTGTCGCTAGATGGTTACCTGCGCGAATATCAACTATTTATTGGTCGAATCGCGAAAAGAGTCCCCAGATTACTACTGTTCAGTCACGTTCCAAGTGTCACTCTAGGTAGCTAAAGTCCCGCGCTTTATCCAGCTCTAAGTTTATCGTATTAACCTTCTTATTATTACATCAACTTAGGGAAGAGATTCTGAGTTAATAACAAGCTATGAAAGCCTGTAAGAGTTTCTTCTGATTTTTTCATTACTTCAGTTGAGTTTCGCACCTCTTTAATAAATAAAAATTTTTATTTTTTAAATTTGTACTTTATATATTCTTAAACGTTCTTTACATTTATCTTTAAATTAAACTTCGCAAACAAAGAAAAAGTTACTCACGCATGCACTTCAAAAAATGCCACTTTTGTCGATTAAATAACTTTACGATGGACCTATAATGTTTTCATTATTTGCACCCATCATCTCAAGCTCCTTCGAAAAAACATTAAAATTCTAGTCCTCGGCGAAGGTCGACTTTCATTACACTTATCAGCGCCGTAATCGCGGTCGCAAGGGCGCTCGTAAAACCTCCACCGCGGCTCTGCGGTGGTAAAAAAAGGAAGGGAAAAGGAGGCTGACGCCAGGGGACTCGCGCGCGCGCGCGGTCGAGCGTTTATTGGACGTTATTAAATATAATGCCGCAAGGCGTGCCGTCCTCTCTCCACCCACGACCTCCGTCGAGCGATGGCGGAGGTGGCGCGCAGAAAGTTTCGAGCTTCGTCGTCGCCTCTGCAACTTTGTAATTCTCTAAAAGGAGCTTTGCTCAAGGACTCGGGCCTCTTAGCAATGCGTACACACGGTGGTTTGATTTTCAGATTTCAGAGGTGCTTCAATTACTTTTAGAAAATAATATCATCAACATCGATCCTATTTCCGCATCTATCAGTTATTGTAGTTTAGTTTCTTCCCTAGTAAAATGTGATAATTTATTAGCATGTTATGTTTACCAATTTGCGGAATTTGGTTGAAATAAAGTGTACCCTAAATTCTAAAATAACGGAATGACTTATCTGTCGATGAGGTATAGGAAATAGATTTAAAAGCCACTACCTTTAAACATTCAGCAAATTATAGAATCACCCAAAGAAGCCAAACTTATACCGTAAACCTTTAATGAAAAGGAGACTTAAATCGAACATCAGGCAGGAAAGCCTTAATAGGCAGGGAATGTAATAACTTGGGGAAACTTTGCAATAATTATTTACATTGTTTTTTAAGTCATCTCATTTATGGCGCAACGAGTAAACATAATTTTCATTCACAAGAAACATTTGCTAAAAGACACCTCGCGGATTCTCTTCTCCTTCTCCGAATCAACATTTGCCCATAGCTTTTGAGCGCTTTCATCAATCGATCGGCGTCGTAACGAGAGGGAGCGCCGAAAGAGGGTGGAAAATCGTAGTTGCGCGCAAACTGAATTCCGCGGCGCAATCCACCTCTCGGAATTGAGCCCGGGCCTTAACGAGAGACGGGAGAGCCCGTGTAAACACGTCAGACAAGGCGGATCGTGAGGCGAGATGGCATCAATTAGCGGCGGTTAACGCGCTCGCGTCGCACAAACTACTTTCGCCCCCGCCCCCTCCTTCTCGCGACCTTAACGACGTTACAAAACACTCCCAACCTAATTCCGACTTTCCAGCCCTTTTCCCCGCCGTCTCGGAAAATCCTTTTGTGATCCTGATGAAGTTCACAGATTAGGCACCTTGCTCACCCTCCTCCGCTCGTACTCTCGGCTTCTGCCGTTGCTTTCCGCCTGTCACGTTTCGTCATTTCACTTAACTTGTAACGACTGCAATGTAGAAGACACGGAAGTGACACTTCAGATTAGCGGATTAAAAGCTATTTGCATTTTTATTATAATTTTGAGGTTATTAAAGCTATACGATTTATCAAAATAGAAAAATAGTTATAAGTACAACTTAAAGATTTTGAAACGGAAAAATAAGGCGCGTTAAACAATTATAACGTGTTAGAGGAAGAAGATTTTCTCATGACTCAAAGCTTCTCAAAAATTGGTATGGAAATTTAAATTACAACCCAGCTTAGAGATCAGCGGCCTCAGTTTCAGTGAAAGGGTAACACTCGTACTTATCGTGACCTATGGGAAGGCATTTGCCATTCGCTATATGGCCGCGCGTCCTCTGCGGAAAGTTAGTTGACGCGCTCCGGCAGCAAGTTGCGCGTTCCGTTGCAAGGACGCGCACGTGTTTGCACGCCGGTGACTCTAGCCTGAAAGGCAAAGTGCGGCTAACGAGATTTTCAGGTAAATTCGAGCGGAGACGACCGCCATTAGGACAACACGCCATGGCTCTTAGAGACAGCGTCCCACCATTGAGGTTCGAACGCTACAAGGAGCTGCGCGCGCGAGCGCCATCGATATTGCGAAGGAGCTCGCGTTTCGTTATTCGATTAGATGGTCGATCTGGCACGATATTTACCTTCAAGTGCAGTGTGTAGCCGATAGAAAATTCAGGTTACTTGAGTTTCGGTTCGGAATTTCAATCAAATCGAAGTGCATTAATGAAGACTTAATCCCGGTCATTTTTAAATATTTGATACCTTACTTGCAGTTTAGAAGTGATTGTTGTAGGACCAGTTATTTCGAGCCTAATCTGAAACAGTCTCCACCCAGTGGTATCTTACTGAGAGGTTACCGTTTAATTTAGGATAATTGGAAACTTAAAATGATGATCTCAAAAGAAAACTAAAGTTATGAGACCAATGTACCAGGTGTCTTGATACCTTATTCCTCATTCTTTTTTTGTTGACTTGTTTAGCCACCTCATCAAACAAGATTGAATTTGGAAACAAGTTTAAAAGTGATAATAAAAGAAGCAATTAAATTGCCGGTATCGGTTAGCAACAGAGCCGTAAAATTTAGCGCACT
This sequence comes from Eurytoma adleriae, assembly GCA_900480045.1. Taxonomy (NCBI): domain Eukaryota; kingdom Metazoa; phylum Arthropoda; class Insecta; order Hymenoptera; family Eurytomidae; genus Eurytoma; species Eurytoma adleriae. The sequence continues at coordinate 18,043 of UXGC01000323.1, forward strand.
TGAGACGCAACGGCCCTTGATGAGTTAGTTCAAGCGCGAGAAGAGCGACTAAGGGAGCCAGAATGTGAGCGAGAGAAATTCAACCGTACTAGACACCCTGGAAACTCCTTGCAAGTTCTGACACTGCACGCGCAAAGGTAGACGCACTCGCAAATTACTCAGAATCGTCCATTTATGCTTACTCCTACCTGCCGTGTGATAACAGTGGATAATTTCTGGGCTACCGAAGAATCTACCGTAGTTTGCCTCATAGTTTAGTTAAATTCTGCGAGAAATTACAAGATCATGTGTGGTCTGCCAACAACCTTAAACTGCGTTGTAACTTTTGAAACGACTAGAGAGTGACATCATTAAACTAAAGTTTCTAACTATTTGCTGATTAATTTGCTATCGTTTAGTTTATGCAAGAATTTCAGAAATTAGCTTAAAAAATTAATTAGTTAAATTAAATTCGGTGATTAATGTTAGATTAGGTTCAATTTAGAGTAAACTAGTTTTTGTAAACATAAATCATAACAGGTAATCTCTCGTTTCTACCCAAGTCAATCGATTACATAGCAAATCGTGACTGGACTAAGCGATAGCAATAACACTCAATTCGGCTGCGAAGTGGGTTTGCTCAGCAACTTAAGAACGGTACTAAGCGCCGGATAAACACCGATGTACTTACTGAAATACTTCTGGGAACAAATCTAAAGAGAATCAGAACACCTTGCCTGTTATTTCACGATCAAATCAACACATCAGGCTTAAAAAGTAGAATTACCAAAGTTAGATAAGCAACATCAAGTTCAAGATTACCTAATATCTGCGCGATCAATTAAGAAGAAACTACTCTGTTTCCATTGATTTTATTAGATTAAGTCAAAGTATGCGAGAAAAGAATAAACTAGTGACTTGACGGGGAGGGATCGGTGAAGTGCAGCTGCATGTCCCGAAGGAGAAAAGGAATCGAAAGACTGAACGGATAGCAAAAGTGTCTACGACGAAAAGGACGCAAAAGAGCGGCGAACACAAGTGGCGATGCATGGCAGTAGTCGTGCGGAATTGAAAGGCAAGACGAGTTGGCTAAGTTTAGCGGGGCCCTGGGCGAGGCGCGAGAAAGAAAAATAGTGGAAGAAGCCGCCCCCGGGAGGGGGAGATTATTTTCGCGCTGATCGGTCGATGAACGAGTCCAGATCGTCGCACCTCGAGCGGGCTTGTAGCCCCTAATGGCCGAGCTCGACGGCTATTATTCCAAGTGACTTATTTTCGGCTACCCCACCCTTTTTCCATCTAGGCTTCGGGCGACGACGTGGCTTATCGACGATGATAAATCGAAACTTTCGATATCGCTGTCAAAAGCTTTTATTCTACTAATAATACCGAGTCTCCAAAATTAATTTGCACTGTAATCGATTCGGTTTAAAAAGGTGGCTTGATATAGAAAGGTTTTGCGAGATTAGATAGTAAATAATTTATATCGCATTTAAATTAACTTTTTTTTGTCTCTTTTATATCCTTATTAGATATGTATGAATTTAGACAAGATTAATGAATGTTTCCTCTCTATTTTCTACTCATAATTATAATATTTACATTATCTAATAATAACTATTGATCTAGACGAAGTATTTCAAGAATAAATTTCATAAAAATGATCGTTTTGTTGATAACGGTAGACATGCTATTAAGTCCTACGCGTCTATAGTAAATATTTGGGCATTCATTTTTATTATAACAAAAGAAAAATTTATTATATGACAATAGTATATTTTCATTATAGTAAAAACTATAATACTCTATGTACAATAAAATCCGAAAGGAACGAGCACAATAATCATGGTTATTAGCGCGAAAACAACGGTAATTTTTGTATCGAAAATTTGTCTAGCTCTGTGAGTATATTGACTGCGGTGTAGATGAGAGCAAAAACCCCGACCATATATTAAAAACCGATTCGACCCTTCAGGTGCACTCGATCATTTGGTCGATCGAAAATCCGTTCGCTGGCACCGAATAAAATAACAGAGCCAGTCGCCAGGGGAAAGAACGGGTGGGGGAGAAGACGAGACACGCGAGGGCTGAAAAAAAAACGGCGAAACGTCACTGCAAGCTATCGTCCTTTCACGGCCAATGTAGCTCGCTTGCCAGGGATTGGATTTTCCCTCCCACGCGCATTCCATTATCCGGCATCTCTCCCTCTCCCTCTCTCTCTTTCTCGCTCGGTAGTTTCATTCGGGAAGCCGGATGCAGTTTGCGGTGGATTGCCGACTAACCACGGCTGCCTTCCGCCAGCCCCACCTCCCGAACCGACCGAAACCGGAAGTTAAATCAAACGTCGGTCGGCCAAACATACATAACTCGCGTGCTGATGGAAATTGATTTTTAGGCCCAGTTTTTCTCGATGCCCCGCGCATCCGTATTAATTGTTCGGTATAGCTAAAACGATGAAGAGATAGTTTGCACGCATGAGGCTGCTCTGTAATACAGTGAAATTAACGTATTTTCTCACGAAGTGTGACTGTTTTCAAGATTATGCAAACGATTTAAAAATTTCATATATTTTGTGTCTTGAAAAAGAATAGCGCAGATTTGCATTTTAATATTCTTTTTCTTTATTTTCGTAGATGGTGTACGATATATTATTATATACAAGTAGAGTAGTCATGTGTATTAAATATCTGACATACGATATTTTAGCAAAAAATTAATATGAATTAAAATTTAAAAACAAACCAGTGCTATTAAATAATTAGACGAATCATTAAACTTGCTACTAAATATCAAATTCATAATGGGAGCGACTGAATTTTAGCTAGGGAATTTCCAACAAAGCTTATAAATTCGTCATAAATTAAATTGTCTCGCATCGTGGATTTAACGGTGTGACATTAAGAGCCCCGGAGAGACATGGGCATAAAGGTAATTCCGAGTGGATTAACCAACCATGAAGACGGAAAAAAAGTGCGCGTTCAAAAGAAACTAGATGTAATTTCTGCTGCTCCAATTCTTCCTCAACAAGTAAACTCCGCCATTTTTGTCTCTCGCGCACCCCCTTTTTCCCCCCCACTCCCGTTCCAACCCCTTGCCGGACGGCGGTTTTTTCCCTCTTTTCACCCGAGCGCGGGAAGAGTTTAATTGAAAAAATCTAATTCTGGCACGAACAATGGGGCGCGCGCGCATTCCTCGGACGATTTAACGAACGAGAATAGCTCCCGCGAGAGCAGGTTATTAATGAAGAGTCAGCGGACGATCCGCGCGAAGTCATGCCGGTCCAAGAAAAAAATTCCGCCCGCTGCCGAGGGGTGGACACTTTCATTTTTACGGTCTCCGATTAGAAGGCATGAGTAGTGGTAATGAATTTTTAAGGCTAAACATGGGTCACGAGTGTTTTTTGCGCGCCAATCGATATTACCGTTACGAAAAATAGGTCAATTAAAGAAAATAATGTGCGTAAAGTAAAAAGCCATGTTTTACAATCGAATTATCCAGTATCAAATTTCACGAGAAATTGCAATTACTTTGAAGAATTGCAAAATCCATTTCAAAGTAATATTCAATTTTATACAAAAAAAATTTATACATAAAGAGAGCAAACGATTTTTATTTTCATCGAAACTAGTAAAAAAAGTTTTGTAAAGTATTATATTCCATTAAAAATAGCGATGTTTAGCCAAACATTAATTGTTGCAATAACAGCTTGCATGCATATTCAGCGAGTAATTACGGTACACTGCAATATGGTTCATATTTAGTGAATTATCGGTTTTATATAAATTCCACATTATAATTACATTCCAACAAAATGTAGATTTATCTCTAAAATATATTGGATTCAAAGCTCGAGATTAAAATAACATTTTATTCGACCCTTGAGAAGTCGTGACATCAGCAGAAGGACCCTTGAGACTTCTTGTCTGCTATAAATTTTTCCGCGCAAAGCGATACTCAACAAGATTGTTTTTCAGATTATTAACATTTCTTCGTTTTTTTATGGTGTACGGATAACGAATAACGCGAAAACACATTTGACTAGGAAAAATGTATCACTCGTCAGTTTTGTGGACGTCAGATCATAAGATCACTTTTCTCTCTCAAAATTTAGTGTTTCATCTTTCCTCGTATATATTCTTTCACAACCACTATCTTACTTTCAAGAAACAGAGATAGATATAAGTAAAGTAATTTTAATACAAACATTTTTGTTTTATAAAACAGATTTAAAATCATAATATTATATCGTAAAATACGAATTCAATTTATTTATAATTTTAGCTGTAATTAAGCATACGCTTTAAACGTAATTATAACAATGAAACGAAGAACAAATGTGACAACTTTATGAACTGCGTTAAAGTTGCAACATCTTCTTGATAATCATATTTGACAATTAATATAGACATTCTAGTTTATTGTAGACAAAAACGATTCATATCTCTCTAAAGATTTGAGGCGCATGACTGAAAGGTTACAGGCGCAACTATTCTGGTGCCTTCGTATTTTCGGAGGCCTCAGGGGAAGGTTTACGAGCGACCGTAAATTCCATTCGGGTCTTGCGAAGGTGCACCATACCTCCCAACTGTTTTTTAATGCACAATGCGCTTTCTCAATCTTTCAGATGGTGGTTGTCACTCTTTCTAGAAAGAATAAATTGTCCTCTATAAACAAATCATTTTATTGGAATGATGCAATTACTTATTTTATGTACTAAAGTAGATAAAGAGGATCGGGATTAACTGTACTTTAGCTTCATTGAAAAACGCATAAAAAGTATCAATTTTTATTACACACTAATTTTTAACTAAAGGGTCCAAAAGGGTTGCTTAGAATTTAAAAAATCTGAGTTCACGAACAAAATCAGCTACTGTTGGAAGGCCGCTGCAAGTTGCTAATTGTTTCAAACTAGGTCAAATTATGTGCATCGCACGCTTCATAAATTTTATTTTACAATATAAAGTGCATAAGTTTATAAAAGCTTCAGGGGTAAATAAATTCGAAAGATTTTTCCGCGTAGGCTTTCGACGTCTTTGCGAACGACGAAGAAACTAGGGGAGGACCGCGGGGATACTCGAGAGTACCTCGACTCGGCCTCTTTTCGGCGAGGAATGAGTACGATGCAGCCGATAATCGAGAAACCGACGTATATAGTCGCTCGTTGACCGACAGTCCCTGGGCACTCGTGCGCCAAGCTAGCCGAACTTTTATTTTTTATTTTTCCTGTGTCATTGAATCCGAGATCCTCTCTATCGCGATCCATCCGAAACACGCGCTAACCAAGTTTTCAGTTTTCGTTTATTTCGTTTATTTGCTTTGTTTTTATTCGATTTTTGCACTTGTCAGTGGAGATCACTTGATTGATTAGATATTTATAGAAATTTTTTGGATTCCCAATTCTCTCCACAGTATATACCGTAAAAATGCTTTTAACCAAAACTTAATTAATGACTTAAAGTGCACACTTAAAATTTAAACGACACATTATATATACTCCCCTGAAAGCATAAAAATCTTATGGATGATTGCACTTTTCAAAGTGAAATTTAATTATTGCCGTTTTCAATCATCGCCCGCCTCAGACCCAAAAAACGTTCAATCCTCTTTCGCGAAAGCGCTCCCGAAAGAGTTCAAGGGCTACTTGGAGCGGCGCTCGAGCGCGAGAACCTCGCGAAAAAAGGGTCGCAACTTTTTTTTTTCCGAAAAAATTCAGTTCGCTTTTTCCGCCCGAGCGGCGCGCGACGGCACAAAAGCGGCGAGTGTGTGCGCGCGCCCTGAAAAAAGGCGAGTCCTCTAGTATTCCATTGATTCGCGTTGCTAGTGTGTACGTCGGGGGGTCCTCTTTGATTGGCCCGGCGCGCAGTCGGTGCACTCCGTCTCGCGCGTCCGCGTGTCCTCGCCGCTGGTGGCCAAAGCCGACGACGGATCGTTGGTTTTGCTAGCTGATTAAGCTTTGTCGCCATTGCGGCTACCTATGGTCTCTTTTCGCGGTGTTTTCGTTGCCCGGCGATACAGCCCCCGCCAATTGGATCAGACGATCGAAATCCGCGAAAACGTTGGCACGAGCTACATCAAATTAAGTTTCCAATAAACATATGGTTGATTCTAATTTCGAAAATGTAATCTTTTGTTTTTCACAGCTTTTGATAGCTTTTCATAAAGAAATGCAATTCGAGCAATTATTTTTAAAAAGAACTTAAATTTCTTTATTTTTTCATAAAAGCATTCAAGATTTTCCTTACTCATTACGAACATCGTTTATTTTGCGATTCTGTGACGGACGAAACTGGTGGAGCCTAGCGCTATCAAGAGTTTGCAATATATGTTCTTTGAAGACTTTCATAATGGATATTGTAATTTCTTCATTATTCGTCGCTTAAAGTCCTTGTCACAGATTAATCGATTTTGTTGTTTGACACTATTTGCAGGGCTGCGAAATAATAATGGTCCTTCAAGTTCGTTATCATCCCCACCACTTTCATGGAAAATAACTCCTGAATGGCTAGTAATTAAAACGCTGTGCTGTTTATCGGCTCCCTTTCAAATGTTCAAAACGTTATTACAGGCAAGCAAATACTTTACTTGATTACAGTATTATTTTTTCTACACCAGATTTGTTACTTCACTTTCTGTTATTAACCAGTTTATCAATAGGATAATCTTTATTCGTCAAAATGACGTGCAAATTATGTTTTAATCGTTTTATTCATGTATAGCGCTCCTGCACTCTAAATATGAACGACTTTTCACATGCAATATATCGCTATTCACATTTTGTAAGTTATTGTAAATTTACATCCTACATGAGTAGAAAATCGGGATGTCGCCCTTATTTTCCTGTGACTACTTTTATTAATTTACATATTTCACTGTTAATCTGTGTCAAATCCGTGGATAGATACATTCATAGAAAACTCGCGAATAGTCTCGCTAAAAGAGACTAAGTAATCACGGCATTCTTTCATAAGCACCGCAATATTGCAAAGAGTGCACGAAATAGTGGGTGAAAGCACGCGGAAAAGAATCAACGACTGTTAAAAATGAAGTCCGGCTGAATTTTTAATCGAGATTGCCCGAGCCGCTGGGTAGTCGCTCAGACCTTTGAATTACCATTCGGGAGCGAGGAGACCGCAATTTTTCTGCGACCACGCTGCCTCGATGAAAAATGCACTCACGCGGTGGGCCAAGCCTTTTATCCCGCGGACGCAGACGCACCCGTCGAGAGGACACTTCGTTCAATAATTAACGGGAGTTAATACGCGTTGATGGGTGTCCGACGGGATTAAAAGGAGGCTTCGTTGCGCACCGGGTGCAAGGTGACGCGAGGTGGTAAATAAATAGTCGCGACCGGAAGAACGAGAGATGGTCGTTGGAAGCAAACTCGGAGTATGAATAACGGAAGGTTAAGCTGAGGATGATAAAGAAACGATTGGAAAAGTGGACTGTAAAATAAATTAAGGGGATATTAGGAAGAAATTTGCGAGGTTTCATCGAGAAATACGGATAGACCTAAATTGCAATTGCAATGATAAAGTTACGTTTCTAATCTTTAACGTTTTACTTTTTCATATTTTCAAATGACGAAGAAAATTTGTTGATGTGATCATTCGGAGAGTAATTTTTTAAATTATTATTGAAAACAATAATTAAGGCCCTGAAAGAACAACACGACTCTTGTTGAGACAACATTATAGGTACTAATTTTTAGTGACTTTTTGTTTTAGGGAATATTGGTATTTATTCAGTACACTTTTGATAAAAAATAAAACAATGAAAATATAACAACAAAAATATTATCAAATAACCACATAAGCATCACCAAAAAATCCTAAAGTAACTAAAAAAAATATGTAGTGCCATAGCGGCACGCCAGACGGCCGTGGCTAATAATTGTTTAGCTCGCGTTTTTCGCTCGCTCGCGAAACTCGTCCCCGCGGCTCCTGGCTACGGAAGAGAGAGAGAGAGAAAGAGAGAGCGAAAGGGAGCGCAGAAGGGCGAGGGGGGGAGGACCCGCGTCGGAAGTGGAAAGGCGGGTAGACTGCGATGTGTGCGTGGGTGCGTGCGAAGGGCTCGAGTGAATGGGGGGTGGCGGAGGGTGCAGCTCCGGGAGGCCCGAGCCCGCCTGGCCAGGTTATACACCGAGTGCAGAGAGAAGAAGCTGCCACGCGCCGCGGCTCCCTACCCTCGGATGCTGGGGCGCGACGATCAATACCGGGGTGCACGCCGCACATACAGTCACGTCTCGCCCTTTTTCGCCCCGCGCCTCTTCTTCATCTCGCGCACAAGAGGGCTCGACCATACGCCCGAGACTCCTCTCTCTCTCTCTCTCTCTCTCTCTCCTTTTTTTTCGTCGTCTGCAGCGTGCACCCCTTTTTTATCCTCTCCTTTTCGCCGCGTCTGGCCCACCCCCGTCTCCTTCTTTCGCGGTGCATCCTCTTTCTTTCGCGCGCGCCTATGAAATTTTGAGGGAAGTCTGACGGACGCCGGGTTACGGTGCGATGACCTTGATGGACGATCGCCAAGCCGGCAGCCGTTGTTACGCTGGTAAACCTTGAGTTTCGCGAGTTTCGCAGTCCCGAGAGGAACGATCGATCTGTGCCCCTGTTAGGCATTCCAGAAGGCGATGCATCCCTGTACCAAATTTTTGCAAGAAATTGCAATGCTATTTAAGAAAAATGTTTGCACTGCGATAATATTAAAATGTTTAGATAAATTGCATTGTTCATATCCTTTTTATGTCTAAATTTACTTTTAACAACTGTATAATCATTTAAAATATTGATATACAATGCAATTTACGATTTTCAAAATTCAATTTCCAATTCATATTCTGATGCAAAATCTTATTTTATCAAATTTCAGGTCACTATATTGTTAAATTTTCAAACCAATATTTCCGAATAAATTAATGTAGAATACTTTCAGAGATAGAATAATGTACTGATTGAACTAATTAAATTTGTCATACCCATATCCACAAGTAGAACATTTAATATTATCAATAAACTAAAGGTTCGTGAAATAAATTAACGATATTTAATCTCCAATGAATTGTGGACACATTCAGCGCAATCTCGTTGTCCCTATTCAAATTTTCAATAATAGCAGATGGTAGAATGTTTGGGCGTCAATTGTCAGATCTCATTTCAGTACCAAAACCATTGTCTTGTACGTCTCTCCCTGGCTTGCGGCTGTGTGCTCTTGCATTCTCTTCTTCGTTTGACGTTTGAAATTTTCAATGGGCAAATCCCTCCTTAACCGCCAGCCACTCGGAACACGGACATTTCATTACGATCTCATAGGAACGCTCGCCATCAGTCTCTCGTCGATTAGAGCCGAATCGTCCCCGTCAATTTCGCAAAGTAGCCACTTGTACCAGAAACCCCCGGCCGATCTTCGATGCACCGAGGTTTTTTTTTAGTCTATTCGCACGGGTGTGCACCTACGGAATCCGCGGCCACCCCAAGGCTGTTCGTTCGTTCAATAGGGCGGGGGAGAGGCTCTCGGCGCAGCTAACGCGTGCTCAATCATCTCATCGACGGCGGATCGTGTTCCCTCGTAGTTGCTTTTGTTCACCGCTGACCCGACTCTCTCTCTCTCTCTCCAGGCAGCTTCTTGTAATTCACGTGAGTCGCGTACAACACGGTGTCGCTGACGTCAATGACAAACCCTTTAAAAAATCTTAAAATTTCGTTTGATGGTGGATTCTGTTTTCCTTGCTCGTTTGGGCTCGCGCGCACGTTGATATTGAATTTTAATTGTTGAAATTCGACGGCTGATGACATCCGTCTCGATAATTTTATATAATTTATCAGCTATAGATAACATCCCCAGTTGAGCGTTACACAATATTTTTAGAAAATAAATAATCAACGCTTTCGAACTAGAATTACCTAATATAAAATATGAGTTTTTTAACTGAAAATGTGAAATTAATTTAGAAAATGTAAATAGTGATATACATACTACATCATGCTGAATAAGTGAACGTACGTCTTGCATACCACTACCCACATATTCTTAATTAATTCCATATTTTCGTAGTATACATTACTTCTTAATTTAAATTAAATTAGTTAATCTTGTACGCGCAGAAAAAAGTTGATAAAGTAATCACTGAAAGTAATCCGAAATCGAGCGCAAGTGCATAATGGACAGAACAAAGCGTAAAAATGCGTTTGATAACTTAATGAAGTCATAATAGAGCGGGAAAATCATGACCCTTGATCAACGTCACTTCAGCGCATTCGGATTAACGTGTTTCGCCCTGTCAGCACCCGCGCGCGTCGCATTATGCAAACTCTAATGTCGAGCGAGAGCTAACGAATTAAATTTGCCGACGAACAAATTTTCATTATTATCCCCGGCCAAAATTTGCAATTCATGCCGGCCAGGATTCCGCCCGTTGTTTCTAACCTAAATAGACCTTAAATCTCATTAACCGGCTCCCGCGAGTGCCTTTTACATTAATCAACTCGCAAGTTCTGCGCTTACCTACGATACAAATCTCAAGCGCAGACCTCCGCCGGGTCAACATCTCCGGTGTTGCTACGCGAGACAACCAGAGCTTTTTATTTATGAAAAGCAGGAGTAAGTAAAGGAGCGCGCGAGGGGCAAATGTGTACGTCTTGACGTATATCCGTTTATAACGTCAACCGACTGTGCATCAATGCATTATTCGAGGCGGGCGCGCGCGTACGTCGCGCATTATGACCAAGTTTTCCGATAAAATTTAATTTACGCCGAGACCCACTAGCTTCCGTCGCGAGTGAGTCGCGCAGCTGCTTCCCGCGCGTTAGCCGAGTTCCTGCGGCCGGCGTCGCTGCATGTGCGTATTACTTGCATGCGCGCCCCTTTTAAGGCTGGATTACAATGATTTCCGGTCCACGTGCGCGCGACCTATTTGCTATACTAAAATTTTCTTGAATGGCACGTAAAAGTGAATGTACCTTTTGTCTATTTAGTCGCATTAGATCATGAATAGAAGATGTTTAATAATGGAGAAAATACAACAATATTGATTTAAAGTTTATTTGAAATATTTAGTAAACACATTTTTAACTATGTCACAACAACGAATCCTATATGTATACATTTTTAAGCGTACAGAATCTGAATAGGAAAACTATTTATGGAAGCTAAAAGTTATTGTCTCATATTATTTTTTTATTAACTATATTTAGTATAATTAAATTAATATCCGACTATTAGAAAATGCTTTATCATTTAAACTTAATTTTTTGTTTGCCGGAAAGCCGATATATCGAGTCGTGATATGAACTTTGTATATATTTGATGCATGCATGATGCAAGTCACAAATTTGGACGCTTTTAAAGGAAATTTAAAAATCTGATATCCCAGCAGTTTAAATTTTAATGACTGTCACCTGTTTTTATAAATTTTATTCTAGTTTAATCATCAATAAGTTTAACTTCACAAAGAATACCACTCTGATCAAAATAGAAATTGAACCAATAAAGTTTAGTCTCTCATTTATATTTTAAATATCTGATCTCGATTCGAGTAGTTTTTCTGATTTTTCATATTATCTTATCGCATATAATCATGAAGTTTAAAAAAAATTTCCAATCAAGTAATTTAACTCGATTGCCCTTAATCAGCCCATACTATTTGTAACGTGATTATCGCAATAGTGTCCAGTGTTAACATTTGAGTCATCGTCCAGTACTAAACACCGCGGTACAATAAGCGAAAGTTTAATAGTTCGCCCGAACATTGTACAACCGGCGGGGAGAGGCATTGCAGTTGAAGCTTAACGTATATTCGGCAGTGGCTTCGCGCCGAGCCGGAAGTGTCAGTCCGTGGCTGGAGTCTCGCATTTCGTGGGTGGGCGCGCGTCCCGCACACAGGCGCGGATCCCTCGACGGGGCTCCCAACAGGATAGAATGTAGCTCGAGCGCGGCTCTGATGAGATTACGCGGACCGGCGCGCGAGTCGCATGTGGATCAAACGCGTCCCTCCGAAGGGAGGAGCCAAGTTTTGGTCCCGCGTTAAAGGGCGTCTAATCTGGAAAATACCGTCTCGTGAATCGCGCAAAAGTGGAACTTTATCGCTTTTTCTTTGAACCGCGGTATTACGGTGCATACAATGGGTCATTATGACTGCATTTTAAACGGCTATAGCGGCTTGAAGGATTGTTGCGACTTTTTTTTTAAATCTGTCGAGCGTTAAAGTTTAGTCCTCTGCTTTTGATTCTGATGCGCTCCACGGTAGGGATTAGCGCGACGGCTGATGTGTTAATATGACAGAGGTATAAATGCATTTTATAAGATTATGTAGGGACGACCTATTTTAGCAACACTCGGAGAGCGCGCACCTAATGCGTCCACTGGGAAATTAACGCTCGTTCTTTGACTTAATGAAGTAAAACGTAAATAATAGTTACGTTGCAACTAGACGTAGTTGGAGCTCTTAATGATGATGATTCATACTACTAAATTCTCATTGAATTTATTATTCATTAATAGTTGCATTTTGCATTAGAATCAACATTAACTATTTAAATGTAAAAACTATTATATTATTACAAAATAATTTTGTGTACATTTATATATTGTACATTTTTACCGGATAAATAACATTAATTATATATGACTCAACCTTTAAAGGGTACACGTACCTGGGAATATGCGCATAGCGGGATCTTCTAAATCCAAAAATGTTTATAACAGAGTGGTTTGAATATTTAAAATTTTTTTTTACAGCTATAGTTTTATAAACCTTTTTTTTTTAATTTTCTTGTAAAGCTCGCGGTATCAAGGAGTCCCAAGTGTGTTTAAGGACCAAACACCATTTAAATTAATGCTTATCATTTTTAGTGACCAAAGACATTTAATAAAATGCACTAACTGCATCCCTTGAAAATTTTACTTTTATACAAGGCATAGCATAAGATCGCAGTAGTTCATTAAGAATGATCATTTAACATTTTCCATAAAAATGCGTAATTCATGTTTATTTGGCATTACCTTGTTCTTACGAGTTCGAAAAATATTTTAAGTTGTCAGAATAATTAGAAGACGACCTTTGCACTGCGGATACTGCAGCGCGGACTCTAAAAACAGGATTACTTGTGCGTCTACTTGAAAAAGGGTATAAAACGTGTAGGTAGTGTACGATGCAGCGGCGACAGACACGCCTCTCGTCCCATATGCACAAGAGGAAGCCTCGACGGACAGCAAGAGCCTAGAAAGTTAATAAAGCCTTCAAAGGATTAATCGCTTTCCATGCAAGTCGATCGAGCCGCCGTGGAACAAGTCAATAACGCCGACGAGCCGAGGCCATTTTCACGACTGACACTTTTGAAATAACCTTTTGAGAGGAGCGCGCAGCCCTCCACCCCCCGTTCACCCGTTGCGTGGGCGCTGTCTCCGCGCGGAAATTAACCTCCAAGCGACGGCGCTCGCGCACTCTATAGCCGGCTAGGATGCGCTGAAACAATTGGAAAATCATTACCGGTCTGCCGGTCGGCGCGGTTCTGAAAAAGGATTTTTTTTTTTTTTTTCACTTTTTGAAAGATGAACTTTTTTCTCATTTCATCGGTATTCATTTAGTTAGTAGATTCTCGTAGTGCGTAATTAAAGGCTAGAAATTATGAAGTGACGGATATATCTGTTCATCTTCGCCTCCAAATTGTATAGGTGCATTTTGAACCACGATCAAAACAATTAACAGGTTTTGATCATTATTTTAATATCCCGAGTGAAAGAATTCTATTGGCAATCAAATCAATCCCCTAATTTGCTTGAACTATTGACTTGAAATTCTGCACCAGTCAAAACCGAGCCCGAGCCATCCGAGAACTTGTAGTTCGATACTTTCGCCGTTCAATCAAGACCGGAACGAGAAGTTGGATGCCGAGCAGACGAGACACGGATGAAGAAGAATGGAAGTCTTCAAAGTTCGCGAAGCACTACGAGGCTCCACGTCCATCGCCCGCTCCACGTCACACACACCCACACCGTTAATGCCGGTAAACGGATAGGCGCACGAGGGTACCTCTGAATGTAAACTTTTGTGCGTAATTAGCTAGGGTAACGTGATAGTAGAGAATGCCGAAAGATTGTTGTCAAACTTTTCGCGATCAGATCGAAAGTTGCCTTACTCTTCCGAAAGTTTAATGCATCTGTTTTGCGATAGAAATTTTTCAGATGCAGTCTTAATGTACATGCAGGTTCTTAATAAAGTTTTTAAAAAAGGACAGAAAAAACACTTTCCTGAAAAAAAAATTAATCATAAAGTGGTCAGAATATGCATTTTGGTACGTTAATATGGTTTAAGGTCGAACAATACGTGCTTAAAAGAAATTTGTTATTGCAAACGATTATTATTGAAAGAAACATATTTTTGGTGGTTGAACTGATCACTAAGAATTTTAATGATTTATTCTGTGTTGTCTGTACGCAAAGATAGTTAGTTAGGGTCTGCCTCAGTATTTCAAATTCGAAAAGCGAAAGATACTAAACTTTGTTCCCCGAAAGTTTTAGATGGTGGAAAACGGTAACCCCTCCATTTTCAGGACAATACAGTGAAATTATTCCGGCGATCTTTAAGACGTGAATAAGTCGAAGACTGCCTCGGAAACTATCTCGGGCAATGCGTACAACTTTGGGGGAAAGTCCAGTTTGCAAGTGTTAAAGCGATTTCTCCGCGCGGCTGTATAGCGGGGCGCGATTATAGTCCGCGGACTTGCGCCGAAAACTCAGGGAAACTTAGTGCGGCACTTAATCGCGTTGATGGGGCTAGTTCTACTCCTTCGGGGATAAAGGATTCCCATAACTCCTTGCTTACGGTCGATGTAGCAAATTAAAATGCTCCCTGGAAATCATAAATTTATCACCGCTCTAAAGATTAAATTTTTAACATTCTTTCAAAATTGATTTTTTTTATTTTCCACCTTCTGCGAGTACTTCCGTTCTTTTCTTTAATACAAAAGAAATATTCAGCGAGAGAATTTAATAGAACCTTTGCTATTCAATTTCACGATATTAAAATCTTATTGAATTGAAAAATCTGATTGGGATACTTTAATTGGCTGATAATCTGGTATTTTAATTATCGATGTCTTGAAATAAACCAAGTACGAAGGAGCAAATTAACAGGGACGGATCAATGGTCAATTCAGTAGCGAGAATAGTCCATTGAAGACTCGATCGTCGCGTAAATATTTACCAAAGTCACGCGGGGACGATTCACCTGTGGGTCGGCGATTAGGCCAGCGTGTTTATGCGGTCTGTCTCATCCATTCTCATTAGCTCTTAATTGCGAACAATAAAAGTATTACAGTTTTGAAGCAGTAACCGAGACTGCAATAAATTTTAAACAATTGCTATGTTTCGGACGTTAAAAAATATTTTCTAAGAAAAATTTGAACATTTGAAAAAGGAATACATGTTTATCCGGGGCCCAGGGTTACGAAACAGCTTAAAACAACTGCGCCACATCCACTTTAAAGATCCGAACAATTCCAAATTTTCCCCATGAACACAACCACAGCTACGGCGAGCGGTATACACTCCAGCGTAGCGCAAAAACCCGTTGGCTCGAGTCGAGGCTCTATGGACGTATCCAGGCGTCGAGCTGCGCACACAGAGAGCTCGGGCTTATAAAACAACCAAAGGCCATTTCGCACAAAGGGCTGGTAGGTGCGCAAGGGGGCTCGATCGATGTATCGGGCCTCTCTCGTCGGTTTTGCCCCAGCCTCGAAAATCCAGCACCGCCCCCCCCCCCTGACCCCTCGGCACTCCCCCTCTACGTGTGTATACGGGCGGTTTATCCGCAAACAGAGGCCTCGCGATAAGGCTGCGCGTGTGTAATGGACTTGAGCTGCCACGACGACGCTCGTTTCGAAGTTGCACCGGCGGCAAGCGACACGGAAGAGCGCGCGCGATAAATGAATCTCTTGGCCGATGGGCCACGCGAACGCTCGCCCGCTCCGGTCTAATAATTTGTCGCTCCTGGAAAACTCCGACCCTTGGATCTTCTCGAATTGTCGGATTCGCTCGAACGACTCGTTATTAATCAAGACACTTGATTTATTTTTGAAAAACAATTTCATGCGCGTTGATTTGTCGACGTGGTAGAAAAGTAACCGTAAGTTGGCTAACATTGGTCGATTTAGACGGAAATTAATCATAATTGGACAATTTATGCTTAATTTTCTACCAGGAGTACATAGTCAGCATAATTTAATTTTCAGTTCCTAAAAACATTCATTCAACAAATATTCTTTCTAAAATCTTTTTATATCAATTCGGAGGTCAAACTCTTGCAGATTCTAAATAAGTAAACCATATTCGGTGCATTAAACGTGTCATTCAATTAATTAAGGAAAAAATTGAATAATGCAAACTAATAGTTATCTTTAAAGAAGTTCGCACACTAATTATTAAAGGCGACATTCAAAATTCCCTTCTCCTTTCAGCCATTCACGGGGACGTTTCTCTATCGCGACTGCTGGTTGCGCTCGGGTTCCCATTCAATTATACGCGCCTTCCACCGGCGGCGGCGCCTCACGAAAGTCAAGTTGAAGCACCGAAAACAACGGCAGATAGACCGCGAACAAGAGGCTGAAATACGACGCGACGGATTTCCGATGGAGACAAAGTCTACGTATATATCGACGTTAACTTCTTCCCCCGCTTTTGATTAACAAAACTCGTTACCTAGTAAGCACTTTTACAACCAGCGATTTTCCATCGATTTTTTTCTTTAAGTGTTATTAACTGTTGAGAATGAATAATTACTTGCCAAGTTTTTGGATAATCAATAATCTAAATCATATCATTTTCGTCTGATCAAATATACCCATTACTACTTGAATGACGTTCGAACGAGTCCGGTTATATATAAAGTTAATAAACATCAATTAAAATGAATACTTTCCGTGGAGGATAAATTATTTTTTCGTTCATTTCATTTGTGAAGGACGTCCGAAAATAGCCAAACACAATAGAATAGAAAGTCAGTTTAAATGCATTAACCAAAATTTCATAAATCAACTATATTAGAAAATATTAATTGAAACTGCATCTAACAGCATTAAACACTGAAGCTTGATTCAGTTAATGTTTTCCGAACTCTGGAAGTTTGAAATTTCATAACGGTAAAAGCAGCGTCAATAAATTCGATAAAATTCGCCCGCAAACAATAAACTTATTTATTTGTAATTCACTGAAACAGATACGCTTTTTTTCGGCTGGATTGGAGGAAATTTATAATTAACCCGGGGCTATCTTTGCGGCGCGGGTCCCAAAGTGCTGCGGTTCGATTTGGTTGCGCTCGGATCGGAAAGCAATCGAATTAAAATGCCGCGCGGCGGCGCGCGCCACCTGCTGCCGGCGACGAAGCGGCCGAGCGCCAGCCGAGAGGAGAACCGAAAATAAGTCGAAACGATAGCGCCGTGATTTGAGCAGCTGGAATTTCGCGATGGAAAATTATGCGGTTACGACGATAAAACGAAAATGTTTTTACTGACGGTCGCGGGTTATGTTTGCGTGTCTCACGTGCATATTCATCAACTTATTTCACGAAGAAGATGATAACTGCATTTTTCGTTTTATGGGTAAGCTTAGTTGCACACTTTTGAACAGTCATTAGTGCAGTTAATCATAATTGATTGAATCTTTAAAAAAGACTTTGATTCCAATCGTAGACTTCCGAACAGTGATTGTTGCAGTTATAATCAGATATGAATAATTGGAGATGTATTTACATCAACAGAGGTGATAACTTTTGTAATTTTAGATTTTCTCAAAATATTTAAATAAAGTAAATTCACACCTGAGGAAAGTTTGAGGAAAGCTTGTCAAGTATCGGATAAATACGGTCGATCGCTACAATAAGATTGCAGTGCAGGAATGGAAAAACAGACGTCGATCCAGCAGCAAGCAGCTTCTCAAGGAGGGCTACCCTCGACATCGGGTGAGACGTGCTGCTCATGAAAGATTCATCGCGCGTCCCCACTGTTACGCGTTTTCCGCTCCATCGCCGAAGACATTAATGAAATGAAGTGTCCCTCTCTTTACTCTGTTATTACGCCTACCATATCCTTTCTTTTCGATGCTTGAAAACGTAACAAGCATCTTTTAACCTCATTTCTATTTCTAATATGCCTTAATTGAGGCAGAAATTTATAACAAAATTCATCGTATATATTATACAGTTTACGTATATTGTATTATTTTAACTGTACATCCTCGTACTGTAAAAGTGAAGCTCAAATAATTTAAGAGAAAAAAACTTTAAACAGCATGAGATAAAAGTAATGAGGTATAATTCACTCAGAGTTGGAACAGGAGCAGCCGTTTGTTCAATTGATCTCGATGCGTTTTATCGTCCCTTGATTGTTCGGACGATTCTCCGCCTCTTCTCCTCTCTCTTCTCTTCCTTTGATCCTCCGTCGGAGCCGTTTATTTTAACATCGTCGTCCCGTGAGCGCGATTAACATGGTAAGTGTTCATTAGTCGCTTCCTACGCCTTGTTTCTCTCTCGTCCCTGTCGTCCCGACAAGGCATTCGTCTCGCTATCTCGCGGTGATAAGGGGAGAATCGAGTCGAGACGTTCGTTAAGAATCGCCAAGACGGCAGTTTTCTTCGAGTCGAGTGTTGGCGTTTTGCATTCCAAAAGGACGGGGGGCGCGCTGCATTTTATGTCGAAAATTCTCATTAGGCTTTTCTTTGTCCCGACGGATGTTTCTCATCGGGATAAAATGTGCACGAATTTTGCTAAAAATGCACTGTTTGAATTATTCATCAAAGCGACGTAAATTTAATAATCGATAAAAAAAAAAGTTTGCTCCAGATTGCGTTTAATGATGCAGGTAGTAAAAAAATTTATTCCAAGTTTTATGCAACATAGCGCACGGAACTGTCTTTAAAAATCATAAAATACTTATTTAAAAATTTTTCCGTAAATTTTAAAATTAAATTTACTTTTTCCAAAATTATTTTAATTCAATTTAATTAAACAGAAATATCATACCGACATTTAGGACACAAATAAGGGAATTATAAACAAAAATAAAAATTTATTAATTTGATGCAAATGAGCACCAAGAAATAGCTGCAATTTTATAATACCTTTCAAATTTTCCTGTTAGTAAAAAGTTTTGATGCAGGAAAATTACAGATAGTGTGCAAATCAAGTGATACTCACCGAACTGTCCTGAAATAATAAAGCGAAACGTCACAAAATTGAAATCGGAGAAGCGAATTAACAGCGATGGATTAGAGGGATGAGCAACTTTCCCGCCAATCAGTGAATTCTGCAAACTATAAGCGCCGTAGTTTTTGATCTCTGACTCCACTGAACTGCATTAAATGAGAATATTTTAAAATATAGTCATCGGTAACAAAAAACAATAACTTTATACTTATAAAGTATAAAAAAGAGATAAAAGAAAAACAAATATCTTTTTAATTACGTGGACCTCTGCCGTTGATTACGTGGATTCATTAATTTTAATTGCGTATTCAGCATAAAAGCCGGAAGTTCTACGTATCCGTTATAATAAAATATAAAAAGAATTAAATGCTCGGCCCGTTTTGAGTCAAAGAAATTCGCCCAGGCTACTTTAATCGCTAATTGGTAAAATTAATGGGAAATCACGCGTGCTATTTGCTCATGCCGAAGTTGCGTTAAATTAAAGAACTCTATTTGCCCGTTACGTCTGCTTTATTTCAGTAACCTTTTTACAGTAAGGCGAGAAAAATGCTTCGAACGCTCGGCATAGCGGTATTCACGGAATGGTGTAATTATTACGAAAAGGGGGTGGAGTCCTCGGTTTCGTCGTAATTTAACAAAAAAATTCTCTGCATTTTTGTAGGGTAATAGTGTATTATAGTATTCTACTTATTTTTTTAAATTTATTCAAGTATATCTTAATTTAATTAATCTTAAATTAATTTAATTAATAAGTGCGTTTACGTCTAAAAAATAACGAATTATTTTGCGTCGTGATTATTTATAAATTTCATCGTGTCTTAATTAAAAACTAATTAAAATAACTGCAAAATGTAGAAAAGGCAGATGCGAAAGCTTTAGTTTTCATTTAAAAATATGAAATTTTTACGCGCTATAAATTTAATCTTAAAAAAACTTTTACACTCGCCTGAAAATTCAAATTAAATCGCACATGCTGTACAGCTACAACCTATGAAATCGTTATTTACACGAGCGAACCTTAAAAACCGACGTTCGAAAAAAAGAGATGTATCCCGCCCTGTTTATCGAGTCGCAAAAAAGCGTCGCTCGCGCGCGACTCTCGGTCGCGCAGTCGGTTGCGACCCTTTAAGCCAGACGGGGCTTTTCTATGGTCTCGAGCTGCAGTTCCCCTTCATCGCGCGCCTCTTATGCCGGGCCCTTTTTTTCCGCTCCCACCCACAATGCACTCGAGCCCGCCTCCTCCCCGTCCCCCTTCCACCGGCGCAGTTCCACGGGGTTGCAGTGTCGCTGGCTGCTGCTGCCTCTGCAAAGTCGTCCGATTTTTTTTTTGCTCGCAAGCGTGTGTACGCGGCGCGCCGAAAGCCAGACTGTCGCTTCGATCCCGTCAGTGGTGCTCAGTCGCGGGGTTTAGCTTCCGCGTCCAATTTGACGGACCACCCCGTCTTCGCGAGACGCTAATTGGTCGACGGCGGGAGGAAGAGGCGAGCTCGGGGAGCTATTTTTTGCGACCGTCAAGATTTTTTTGAGACGTTTACGAGGAGGAACATTAGAATAGGGTTGGGTGGGTTAAGGTGATGCCTTTTTTTATTGTCGATGAAAGCTTGCAGATTATTAGTTAAAGTATGTACCATTTTGTTGTAGAGCTTTAAAGTGATAAACTTCTATTTTAAAAGGTTTGCGTTAGTCTTAACAACACACCTGAAAGTGGTGTGCCATATAGAAATAGATAGTTATGAAAACTTATGACTACAATTTCGTTTCACTAAAGCTCTATATAATACATACACTTTATGGGTGGTGGTTTCACACCAAAACTACTACTGTTACTAAAAACTATCTTGTAAATAGGCTTTGAAAAAACAAAGCGTGCTTTAAGGCATTTTAAAGCATTTAATGCGTTAAATTAATAACTCTAAAAATTCCTTGTAAAAAATTATAAATCTGATTATTAGCATATTTTTGCTAATAAGCAAGAAACACTGAAATTTTAAAACTGAATCATGGATCCCGCAAAAAGAAATTCATGTTTCACCTTAAACACTTTTGATAACCTCATTATTCAGTATTACAGCGCTATATGTATTACACGAAAATCATCCGTCAGTACACCCACTCGATTCCCAGACGAAAACGGAGAGTGCTATTATCGAAAAATTGCAGATCATGCCCCCTAATTTTCCGCACGAGCAACATTGTTTTGGTAAATTTCCGTCGGGTCATTTTTTCCCTCAAAATTGACGGGGCGCATAAAGGACTTGGGCGAGGAGGGCATTAAACGTCGGGTATGCCAACGCCTCCTCCGCTGTACGCATCGGGGCGAGAATGGAAAGGGCAGACACTCGCTCGTCATGATCAATATTACGGCAGCAACCCCTTTCGGCCCTCCTCGCCGCGTCTCCCGACTTCCGAGACGTTAAAGACGCGTTCTCCTCGCTCGCCCCCTCTGCAACTGGTCTGGCTTTGACCTTTAGTGCTCCTCTTTCAAAGTTATTTTCGCGGCGTGCAAATAAAACTGCCGAGTGGGCTCTTTGAAAGTTGTTCGTTCGTTATAAATATTCTTAGGGTAAATGACAGAAAAGCATGGCTTTTCACAAAATTCGAGGTTGGTGATTCGACGAATTGTTTTTTAATGTGGGATTTTGACTTAATCTGAAAATGTAAAATTAATTAAGAAAATGTGAATAGTGTCACATTTTATATGAAAAATCGTCTGCTTATTCAATGTAAGGACGACCTCTCACACGTAATATGTCACTCACTATTCACATTTCCTAAATTAATTTCATATTTTCAGGTTTGAATGGTACAATAATTTTATAATGAAATGAAAAGAAATTAAGAAAAATAATTTTCTCTCGCAATTAAGTTATTTTGCAATTCTACTGTTAGTCTTGTTAAACCTTCATCCAATACCTTAGTGGTGAAAAAAGTTCATTAAATCTTGTAATTCGACGAAGTTATTGTAGATGTTTTCAATTTGCAAAATCCGGTGTCAAATTATATTACAATGCCTAGCTCTCATTTCTAATTTCGTCGGTCAATATTGAATACTGAAATTCTGCGCTCGGCTTGGCAAACGCCCGACTAACTTGAATTTCCATCATAGCTTGCGGTTCCATCGCCTTTATTCCGATTCGTTATGGCGCTCCGCTGAACGGTACATGTGTATATAGTTAAACATTACACTGATCGATATTTGATGAATGTAAAATTTTTACGATTGGATTGAATCGAAATTCTCTTTTTCTTACGCATTGATTTTGTTAAAGTAAGGAATATAACAGTAGTTATAAATATTTAAAGGGATATTTAAAAAAAAACTATAAGTATTAATGTAGATGTAATTATGTACTTGTAACGTACGTTTATAAATAATAAATTAGCAGATAGCATAGTACACAAAAAAAGAAAAGGAACAAAGGGAAGTACAGACTGTGAGGATGTATACGTAACAAGAAATGAATACCTATGTTGAAGCTTAAAATGTTGTCTATAACATTGGATTTCTTACATTGTATTTTGATTGGTGTTAAGTACGTGTACCTACATTTTATTTTATTTTATTAAACACATTCTCTCTAATTAAAGCTTCAAGTCTATTAATTCAAAAAATATTTATAACAATAATATCGCGTTAAAAATGATAAAAAAATCCGTTTTTGAAGTTCTTGTCGATCATCCGTTAGAAGAAGACTGAGCTCGGCTGTGCCAGGAAGCAAGCCAGAAAGGGAAAAACAAAGGAAAAGGAGAGCACCCGGGAAAATTCCAATCGGCGCGCGCTCCCGTTTAAGTGGCCCGGGGCTCCTCATTTTACACCCACGTATACACGAGCATCCCCGTGCTGCGCGTGCTCACACGGCTGCTGACAAAAAAAGGAGAGAAAAAGAGAGGAAGGAAAGCCAAGGACCCGTACGAAAAAAGGGCGAGACAAAGCGCGACGACGTCCGCGGGTACGGCCGAGAAAAGGACATGTCGCGTGTTTGTACGAGTAGTAATATCGGGCTTCGGTCCGACGAGGGAAAGTAAGTCGCCCGGCACGTGAGCGCACACTGCGGCTATGTGCCTGTACCTCCACAATCTGCGCTCCATTGTCACGAACGCCACTCGATCCTGTTCTTTTCGAGTCTTTGGTGTCTTCGTGGCTTCCTTTTTGAGAAAAGAAAGAGGCAGAATGCAGCGCTCGAATTTTTTTTTTTTTCGAGCTATGAACTAGTTCTGGGATTGCAGAAGTGCGAGGACCAATTTTATTATACTATTGACTTTGGGGTTTTGATTGTTACTCTGTTTACTGATATTAGGAAAAATTTTTTATTTAAAAATTGTTTAAAAATAAATTATTTTTATTTTCTATGAAACTAAAAATTTTTGTACAATTCTAAGTATCGTAAAAGAAGTAGGAACAAAGATTAATCAGCAAATTCCGAAACACACCTCATTTCCATTTGTGCCTGTCGCAAATTTTTCGCAAAGTTTAGTCTCCTCTTTTCTGTTTGCTTCCGTCTCATCATCAGCTCGTACTCCTTTCCTTCCTCTTTATTAACAAAAAATCCCCACTGGGATCAAGTCAATGATCCTATGATACCCGGGGCGACAATTTTGTAAAATTTGAATTTTATCACTTTTTTAACGAACAAGACGCGTTATTAATGTATGTTTAAACAAATACTTTATAACATTTTGTGAACCTTATTAATTAGCGAGATTTTTAGACGGAATTCGTGGAAAATTAAGCTAACCAGGGGAAGCTGAAATATAGTTCGCAGCGTTGAATCATGTTTTTTCCCCACTTTCCGGATAAAACGAGGAAGACGGCCAGTTAACGGCCTCATCAAATGGACTTTAAAGCGTCACGACAGCTCTAAAAGTGGAATTTCACTGGGTCGAGAAAATTCGATGGTTTACTTAATTAATCCGACGGTGTTCCTTTATTAGTCATTTTAGCTTTCATAAAATGTTATTCATTCTTAAATGAATTATAAAAATTGTAATAACTTTGATAAATCTTTATCGCTATAAAAACACTAAATTAATGCTTTTTACTTGAACATAACATTGAAGCTAAAATATATTGAATATAATTATTTGTTACTAAATAATAACTATGTATGGTACAAATACTATATTTGACACTTTTTAAAACTATAACTAATTAATCGTTGCTGGTATCGGAATATTATTCATCTATAATGTTATTTTTATAGAAAAATATTTCGTAAGGTTCTAAAACAAATTTCATAATGCTTCGTTGCTTCGAGCAAACCATAATCTACTTATAATAATGATAATCAATTTTCTTCTCGACTTCCAACGAGAATGTTCCCAGATTAATTGAATTGAAGTGTCATGCATGAAGGCTTTTAAAATGCGAGTGAAGGATGAAATTTGATTTCTCCAGAAGAGCTCGACGAAAATAGTGAAAAAATGGCATTGGACAGTTAAAAAATTGACCGCTTGTCAAAGCCAAGAACAGGTAGTTATATAAGTAAAAATAACATTTAACTCGTTGCGAATGAAGTCATCGAAAGAGAAACTAAATGCCGTTTAATTTGGAAATATAATTTGCAAATACTCAGCAGTTTCTTCATCTCTGCGGCGTAATGGACTATTACCGTGGAGTCGAGCGATTTAACTTAGCGTTCAAACTCGCGTTTCGCAAGTTGCGCCTCTTTCTTCTTGTTTCTTCAATCCTTTCAGTGGCGGCGTGGCCAGTTCTCGAAACTACTTTTTACTGAAACTCAGCAGTTGTAACTTAAGTATAAGAACTGTTAAATGTTACAGTGCAATTTTATTTGTTTCGTAAGCAACTTAAAAAGAAATTCTATCTTGTTTATTCTGTTAAAATTTATAGCTTCTTTAAAATTACCAATAAAAGATGTTTTTTCTTACAACATTCTTAATAGCTTTCAGGCGGGAAGAAGTTAATTATATTCTCGCAAAATGACTGCTACCAAAGATACCGGATAAAATTAAAGAAAACACGA
This sequence comes from Eurytoma adleriae, assembly GCA_900480045.1. NCBI lineage: Eukaryota > Metazoa > Arthropoda > Insecta > Hymenoptera > Eurytomidae > Eurytoma > Eurytoma adleriae. The sequence goes on from UXGC01000323.1 coordinate 43,186, forward strand.
CACTATACTTACAACTAGTTCTGAGACGCAGTCCCGAAGAAATACATCTCCAAAGGAGTAAGTTTCGCCGCGGCCGCCGTAAAATCAGGGACGATCGCGCGTGGCCGTAATATCCTCCCCCAAGAGTTGCCTCTCCGCTCACGGGGTATAATCACCCGGGCACTATGTGCGCGCTCTCGCGTCCCGGTGTCAAAGCGAGACACTCCGGTCGGGGCCTTAATTGCACCCGACTCAACTGCTAATTAGTTTACATTACACTCGCTCTCGCACTTTGTGACCCTCCCATATTGCGATCGAGAGTCCCCGACCGCGCGCGCCGCCTCTTTGCCCCCGACGGCCGACGAGAACCGCGCTGCTCGCCATTATCGCTCGTGCTCCGCTGCATGCGGCGCCGATTCCGGACCTCCTACACTCGCCAAGATCAGCTGCTGCATCGGCTTTTGAGGTTAGGAGTTACTTTTTACTTTCATCGTGTACCAAAGCAGCGATTGGGCACGAGCGGTATTTCGCTTGATAAGCTCGTGGCATTTTTTAGGGTGATAGAATAACGCGAAAGACTTTCGCGTGAGATTTTGTTTGGTCAAAACTTTATGAATCTTATTAGTGTCTTTTTAATCCTTAGAAGGACGTAAATTTTTAAAAAATTTATAGCAAAATTTAACGCGATTTGCGCACTCAGATATCTTATCATATTTGAAATTTTCAAAAAACGGCATCTTTGGCCAAAAAATTGTATGTAAAAATAAAAAACAAGAGTTAAATCGAAATATTTAAACATACTATTTTTAAGTAACGTTGTCACTTACAGGGATATTCCGGAAAAAATTACGTAGTGTGAATTTACTTGACCATGATTTGATTTACTTATATTTACTATTTATAAGGTTAGAACGTTTATTCAAAAAACTTTTGAATTTTAGCGCCCTTCAATCGGATCTTGACTTCAATCGACTCATGAATCAATCAAATTTTTAAAAACTTCACAACGTCCTGCCTTCGATTTTTAAGAGAGGATTTGAAAATTTGGTCTTATCAGTTTTACGCGCACTTGTACACCGGAGAAATACACTAAACTAATCTTTCTCAAAAGAGAGTAACTCGGAGCATTTTGATACGACCGGGCGCGCGATAGGGTTTTTCAAGGATTGAAGTCACGTTGCAAACTTTTCGGAGGCGCATCGATATTCTGGCCCCCCGAGCCGAGGGGAATTTACGTGACTCATCGTCACCTGTTGCCATGAGTGAAGCAACACCCTTATTCTCAGCTTTTGGTTTTTTCTCGTCGGCCAAATCTTTTGAGAAATTTTCCACCTACGGGTCACGGAATTCTATTTACTTTGTACGGCGGCTCAGGAAATTTTCCTCGTGCGTTGACTTAACCCACTCGGCGCTCGGTTATTTACAATTTTTCGACTCTTTCTACTGCAAACTTCGTATAAGACATCGAAAAATCGTAAAAACTCGTGATTAAAATTGGGAACGAAACATTTCTTGAAGGTAAAGTTTATCTACAGGATTCTTTTAGACTAAACTATTTTTTACTTTAAATAAAAGGTAATTTGCGGCACTGTCTTCACAGTTATTAAAAATATATCAAATATTTGACGTCTATCCACCCTGAAGGCTAAACTTATTCGTTTGAACAGTCCATATTAATTTGTGCGTTGGGAAATTCGAAAATTTAATAAAAAGGCTTCCCGTGTACTTGAGTAAATTTTGAAGGATTTACGCGCGAATATACGTAGATACACAGTCATGTCTATGTACATCTTTCTTCGTGAACTTTCTTTCAAAGAGCTAAGCATGGAAATACCGTTAGAATGATTGACTCGCGATCGACATCCTCCCCGTAAAGTTTCTCAAGCAAATGCATTATCAAGTTTTCTTATTAGCATTTAATTATTTATGCACAAACCACGAGTAGAACGATAAATTGAAATAGATCATAAATAATTAAAGAAAAGAAGAAATGTCTGCTAATTACATTAATACGAATTATTATTAGTTGTCTGTTTTTTGTTCCTTTAAAGGTTCTAAAAATAAAAAAACATTTAAATTATAAAGTTGACAATATTTTAAAGTACTCGATAACAGAATTTTGTGATTAATAACTTTCATTTCTAGTAAGAGAGAAATTAGGTCGCTTGCAGTTTCGAATGGCAATTACTTCTGTAGTTGTGGAGTGTGCAACATTTATGTTAAATTAAACTCCGGTCGTACATGTCAAAAAGTTGTGTATAGTGGGTCAAATAAAATTTAGAAGTTATTTTGAATTTCTGTTGCAGCATGAAGTAAATTATTATAATTTCTCACTTTTGCACTAGCACTGCAAAATACAAAACTGTGCCTTCTATAATTTAATTCGCTTTTCGTCTAGACCTTTAGAATTTAATTGTTTATCACTAATTGTATTTTAATATATTTTCACCAGAATATACTTGAAGTGCGGGTATAATGTTTAATAAATAAAAACTCCTGTAGAAAGTAATGTATAAAACATTTTATAAGTACGAAACAATAAACGAAATTACGAGTAATAACAAATAATGAAAATTCTAAATCCAAGATAAGGCAGGTTTTCTTAATTATTTCCATACGTCAATAACGATAATACATTTCGCGCGCGATAGCTTTCCATTGATAAATAAACAGAAAAAACAGTATTTTATGTTTGTTAACATTTTTTTCTGCAACTGCGTCATTTTTCTAGACATTTGTGGTTGTTTATCTCATTAAAAAAATTTAAACAAAATTTATCTTCGTAAATATAGTATATAAATATTGCTGACTTATGTGAGATTGGACCAGTATAGTGGAAGCAAATAAACGTTGCGCAAAAAGTAGGTAGACATTTAAATTTAACAAGAAATCGCTTGTGTTTAATTAAATTATTCGATGTAAGTCTTAATTTGTGTTCAATTATTTTAGCAAACAAAATCGCTTTGTTGAAAATGAAGCTGATTTGCGTAATCTTAATAATTTCCGTTACGGCGGCTGCTATACAAGCAGATAGTACGGAAATAACAAATACTACGGAAACACCAAATAGTACGGAAACACCAAATAGTTCAGAAACACCATACAGTACGGAAATACCACCAGGGGTGTTGGAGTTCGAGATTCCTGATGACATAGAAATACCTATAACTAATTCAAGTTTTGTAAGTTCACAGATAATTATTTTATTTTCACTTCTCTAGTAAAAACTGGAACATTACAAATGGTTCAGTTAGCTAAGTTTATTCATTAACAGACAATAACAATTGCAATTTTGACAGACAATTACAATTTCCAACTTTAAATGAAATATTTTTCTATCATTGTAGTGTTTTATTTGAATGAATCGTGCAAGTGCACTAAGTAAAAAAAATTGCTTATTTCAACCAGTAAAAATGATATGTGAAATTGATAACCTGGTTTTAAAATAATCTCTCTTCAATCCTTTTGTTGATATGTTAAGCCTTTAAGGTATGCAATTTTGAATAAAATTTTATTTTCAAACTTTTATAAAATTTAAATTGAATATAATAAAAGAGTATATATCTACCAACTGAAATAACTATTCTATTCTTCGTCGTCAAGATCAAAGCTCTTGTGTTTAATAAAAATGGATTCTAATTCAAAAACATCACAAGGCCCTAGTGAATTGCATTTCGGTCTATTTTTGTTAAAACAAGTTTGTTCTCAGTTTTAGAATGTAAAGCCATTTTTACTAGAGTAAAGACGCAAAAAGCATGAATATTATTAATTTAAAAAAAAAGATCTACAATTGAAACGATTTGTTATTATTCTTTTAGGTTGAAACGCTACTATCAAGTTTTAGGTCCTTCAATCTGGGAGGATTAAATCTAAATGAAGACTAAAAAGCTGAAGATTAGTCAATCTGTAACTTTTTAATTGATAATAAATTTTAGTAACACATTAACAAAAATTACAGAAATTATAAAATCAATAAAATACCCAACTCACGTTTCTAATTACATTGTATTATTGACAAAATTCTAAATAGAGAGGTAAACAAGATACACACATTTTTTACCCATCGCGGTTTACAGCGAACGGGAGTTAATTTAATATCTACCTGCTCTATTCCCCCAAAAGAAAAAAAATAGAAAATAGTAAGCTTTGCGAATGGAGGGTTCGCTTGCATTCGCTAGGCATTGAATACGGAGGGTAAAACGGGAGGGGGAGGGGGGGAGGATGCGCGAGTGCCGATGCGCGGTGGCGCGGCAAGTCGGTGGCGCGCCGGGCGTTCAGTGTCGCTGCAGCCCCCGGCCCTGCTACACCATCACACCACGCTCTCTGTCTGTCACACACTCACACAAGACACACCGACACACTTTTCTCTCTCACTCGCTCGTCCGCCTCTCTCAAGCCCGTCCCGTGCTTCGTACCTCCCTCTCCCTCCCTCTCTCCGTCTCTCTCTTTCTCTCGGTGTTTCGCCCGCGATATACGACGCCGAGGTGTGCGCGCGTATAGTGAGGTGGTGAGCCAGCGTGAGCGCCAAGCCGAGACGCCGGGGATCTGCATGGGAATCGCCTAGTCGCCGGCAAGTGATTCTTTTTTTTCTCCTTCCTCTATGACTCTTTGCATGCGATTCTCGTTGTGAATATGAGATCTTTTTTTATTACGATGAATTTGAAATGGCGCGTTACGAGGCTGCAGTTGCTGGGTAAGGTGTAAAGAAAGGGTATGATCTTTTAGGTATAGCTTAAAGCTCGGATAGTTAAAGAAAACATGCATTTATCTAAGGTGAATCGAATTTTATACGTAAAAATGACATTATTAAGGATTACTTGAATTGTATGCACATTTGTACAAAATAATGTAGTTTTTGAATAAGAAGTTGTAATAGCGATTTAAATAATGTTGAAAGAATATTAAAAGATTTATTCTAACGTAGTTAAAAAGTAAAAGTAAAAAACTACTTATTTAACCATTTGTTATTGTACGTGTTTTTAAGATTTTCAACTACAATAATTTATTGCATTAATTTCTCTAAAATATACTGTAATTACGTTCATTACACTATAATCACGTTTTACGCCGCATCATTTTCGTTACTGCAGATGCATTATTTTTACAAAATCTATTTTTAAACCGTTACCAAAATGGTCTGTTACTTTTTGTTAATTGCGGTATAGATGCGTAACGTCATCTGTTTCATTAATCATTTCATACTTGTTCGGACTTCGGCTCCTGATTCATATTAGTCGCGTCACAAATTGCCGGTCGATGCTTTTAATTTGCATAGCAACAGATGATCAATTCGTCAACCCAACATCAACAATTTTTGAACAAGTCCCTTAATTGAATCTCCCCGATAATGTCCGATTAATTCTGATATTTTCTTACTTTTAGGGAAATTTGAATAGGAACGAAATAATCTGCTGTGCAGATTTAAGTCTTTTGCAATAATTTGCTCGAACTTTTTCCTCGCTGAAAGGCAAAGCGAGAGGAGAAGGAGGTAGGAATAAAAAAAGGGCTAAATCGCGTTTTCGCTCACCGACGAATTAATTAGTTTTGCTTGCGTGTAGTAGAGCGTCAAGGGCGCGTCGAGTTTCTTTTTAATTAAATTTATATTTCGAAAGCGCGCTATTAGCCGGCCCGCGCGAGTCTGCGAATTTCAAATGAAATTTCTCGCTTTATGCTACGTCGGACGTTCGTTATATATGCTTTCTCAACATTGCATTACTTAAATAAGAAAATATGTGAAAACTAACTTTTCCCCGCTGATCTCTTACTCGCCTCCGAGCTGCGCCCCCCGTTCCCTCGTGCACCGCGCGGGATACGGTTATTATTAAACTTCAACATTACGCCGTTCGTCTTTTAAATAAAGTATGACAAAAAAGTTCGCGTTTAAAAAGCTCGAAACTCAAGGCGCGATAAATCGAGGCGACGCGCGTCCGAGTGCATTCGGCGCCCCGGACCCTGGACAATTTTAATCAGGCGGTCGCGCGTCTCCGTTAATTCGGGCCTCTGTCATCGTCACACGCGGATGGCGCGCCGCGGGCTCCGCACACGTGTGTAGCCGCACCGAGTTCAAAACTATTTCTTCAGCGCTAATGAGGATGTTCGCTTGGCTCGCTTTTTCGTCGGATGTAATATCCGCCGAGAATCCGCGATTCGAGGCGGCGTCAATGACGCCGGCTGCTCGGCGAGCCACCCGATTACCCCGGGATCGATCACGCAGGAATGTGTGAATTGCGTAATTGATGGTTGCCCGACGGGTAATTTGCTATTCTAACGCGCATTTTCGAAGATTTCTCGTATGTTCTTAACGATTTTAATTTCGTTCTCTGATGAGGTCATGAAAATTTTCCTTTTTAAATTTACGATTTCTAGAGGTAAAAATTTATTTAATAAAACAATCTTTCCCTTTGACGAAATCAAATTAAACTTCAGCAGGACTTTTATTAGTTCATGAAACGAAGTAAGAGTGTAAAATGAACGTACTCGTAAAAAAGTATTTTAAACCGGAACAAAAGTTTTTCTATACAAAATCATTTTGAGAAAAGCCTTCTTTACAACCCCCCGAGTAATTCAGCTTCATTACGCCAAACTTTCCAATGTTGCCAACTTGAAGTTCGTTTCAATCTCGCACGGCGATTAAACGAACGTCGTTCCAGTCCGGGCTTCGAGCCCCGGTGAAATGCGCAAAATACCCGGGTAACGGACGTGCAAAGACTCCATCCGGCCGCGGTGCTATTTGACGACGCGAGGCGCACGAATATCCGCGAGGAGGACGCAATCGCTCCGGGGGTGGGCATTCCGCCGAAGATTGCCGGACCCCGGATTGCGGCGGAACAATGTCGCGCTCCCGCGGAATTCGCGGCGTAGGGTCGCCTGGGTCGTTAGTGCGCGAGCGCGACGTTAGAGTAATAATAGACGCGCGCCGCGATGCTAATAACTCGGCACGCGAAAATAGCGACTGCGAAATCGCCCATCGCCGGCGGGAGCTTTTATTGCCAGAATCAGGGCCGTTTTACAGCGGAACCCTCACCTGCTCGTTCGCGATTCTTCATGTGATTGCTCTGCCGGGCATCGTTGTGGTTCATATAAAAATTTGAAAGCATCATATATCTCGTTTTGTTTATTGATCGTTGCTTTTTGTAATGTTTCGCGGGTAAGGGGTCATGAAAATTCGAAAGTTTAATTGCACTGGAAAAAATTTAAAGCTGTTTTGGTTAAATAAAGTCCACTCTATAAAATTGAATTAGTTAAAAAGCACTAATAATTAGTAAAAAGCACTACAAATTAGTGGAATGTTTTTCTTTAATCATTATTTAAAGAAGTAAATTTCACCTAATTTTTGCCCATTTTACTAATTTTTAGTAGTTTTTTGACTACTTCAAATTTAGAAGGCAAGCAATATCTTAATCACATCTGTCACAAGTAAATTCAGCTTACAACATCTTACTTTGTTAACTAACTTTGTTAACATTGCTTGGCTATCAACTCAATCTTTTTTTGTAAATTTTTTCAAAGTGGGGTATAGCAACATCTCAAATTTAATGAAAGATGAATTTGAATTGCTTCCCTCAACATCAGCTAAAAAATACCCATGTACTAATATCGATCATTGCACGGTAACATTAACTGATGTATTGTCATCTCTCGCAAAGCGAACTGCGATCTTTTATTCAGCAGAGCATTTTGCCTCCTCAGTCTAGAAAAATTCATTGAAAAGCTAGGCTATCTTAAACCGTGAACAGGATTTTTCCTCCCCCCTCGCGGATATATACGCGAGTCAAAAGGGAAAATTCACGGCGCATTAAGCGGCCGGAGCTCGACTCTTCAAAGACTTTCGGATCGCGATTAAAATTTAAAGGAGCCCCGCGGAGTGCATCGCCGACCTCGTTCATCTTATCCCCCTCACCTGCGCGCATCCAGGGCACACGTTTGGAAAATAAGACGATAACCGCCTCGTTACTTTACCCTCCTACTTTTCGATGCCGCGCCGCCTTAAACGCTCGCGTCGGCGGGGGACCGCGCCGTATTCACTTACACCAGTGGAGGCTTTATGAATTTATCGCCGTCTTCGGAAAGCCATTCCGTGGAAATCGATTTCCCTTGGACTCGAGCATAATGGGATTTGGACCGCGAACGGCGACGATCCTTCGCCGCCCTCCCTGCTGAAATAAATCTGCTGTTCCGCCTTTTATTGCGTTTGTCGAATTTTCCATTCTCCGTCTGATTTTTAAGCATTTTACCATAATTAAAACGTAATAGTCCTGTAAATATCACACAGTTCATAAGATTCGATTGAAATTGCAAATCTTTTTGCAATACGGCGCGATTCACTATATATTTATTTACTTATGATGCATTATAATTGTTGAGGTCAAACATTTTTTAAATGTTGGCGCCATTCAACCTTCACATCTTACGATCGTTTATTTAAGAGATGATATTTTAAGCACATTTTAAATCCGAATTAAAATTGCAGTGCATAAAACAAAGTAAGGCAAAATGCATGTATCGAAAACCGCTAAGTAATTCAGAGCGACGGTGAGGAGGGAAACGTCGAGTGACGTTGATGTGAAAACGACGTAAGTGGGTCTGTCGATATCGCAGTAATTCCTGGAGATACCGCGGGATTTTTCCGCGCGAGCAGACGCAGGCTTCGTTAGCGAATCGATACTTAGCTGCGCTTCCCCCCGCGACAGAAGTCACTCGGCGGCCATTATAAAGTTTTAACAACGTAAGCCGCGCCGACAGCCTCGGCACACGTTGCTTTTTCCGCGCGACTTGCGCGCACCGTCATCCCTCGCGAGCGCGCGCGCGCGCGCTCTGAACTTAATGACGTGCCTGCACATTGTGATAGTGAGGCCTTTCACTTCATTCGTGGAAGTAATAATGAAGTTCGAAGATGAAATTTTTAACGAGCGTTTTAGATGAAACGCACTGTTCTTCGTTAATTAATATCAGCGTTTGTTAATTAGGTATTGAAGAATTTTTATTTATTAATGACGAGTACACAGCTTAATTTCAGTTTAATTCTTTAAAAGTGATTTAAAGTGCCGAGAAGGACAACACAAGAATTAGCAAAAGGGTGAGAATGATTATTTCTATTATTTTCATTTTTCTTATCGAAAATTCTAAAGTGATAAGTGTGGCAAAGACGTCCCCCAAGGTTCCATTCTTAGATAAACAGATTAGTGAGACGTAAATGCTTCGTACAGCAATGCCTACGTGTAGAGGCTATACTCTAGTAGAATGTACTTATGACAGAACCGTACTCATAACACAGTCAACACAGATGGGATCTAATAGCATTGAATTAGATGATTAACCACACCTACTCTCGTGACCTTGCACGTCATCCCCGATAGACCTGCTAGCATTAGAGCGACAGCGAATTTAAAAAAGCTCCAAGGCAGGAAGGGTGGAAGTGACAGAAGCTAGAACCATTTGGAATGGCAAGATCGATGGAAAAGCGAGACAAGCGGACATTTGACGTTTAGACCGATAAAGGGTTTAGAGCCGTGGATGGAAAAGGGCTTTGGGGAGGTGGGATTCTACCTCGCTCAGGACACTTTCGACATTATCTATTCAAGGTGTGTAAAAGGAACAGATCGCTGCGGATATTGTAAGGAAGACACGGAACCTACGATCTTTTTGTCGGACTGAGAAGCGACGGAGGGTGGAAATCTTGACCAATAGCCTGCTAACCCCTGAAAACGTAGTGAACCATAAGCTGAATAAAAAATAATGGCGGCGCGCACTGACCATTTCCGTTTTCCTCGGTTCTAGAAGGCAGCAACCACCCTTCCCGTTTTTCAGGCTCCCGAGGGCACCGTTGTTTTACGGTGGCGTTAAAGGCCTGGTTTTAGAGGACGGTAAGTCACAGACTATGTTTAGGGTAGCAGCGACTTACCAGCACTTCTACTTCTCTTTTACCAACAAATTCTACAAATTTCTAAAATAGCTGTTTATCTCGACATTTTCTCGAATTACTGGAGCTATTATGTTGAATACAAAATTGTGAAAGATAATATAATAAAAACAATATATAGATAGCTGTGCGAGCACAGCGCCTTAGGAAAAGGTGCACAAATGTGACATTCGCATGAATAATATTTCCTAAATGCTTCATCAATCTACTTAACTATCTAAAAAACAAAACAAACAAAAATTAAAAGAGCAAAACATCATCTCGCCGTCTGCATAAAACGTGCAGGTATCCGCGCTGCTCCAAAGCCGATTCGCCGATTGAAAAGGGTGTGCGTCCCCCGCCCTTCATCGGTACGTTAATGGGCCTCTGGTTAATCGGCGAGCGGTGCTTTGTGCCGCGACTCGCGCGGCCGACTGTCGACGTCTTGTCCCTTGCGCACGTGTGCGCGAGCTCGCGCGCATTATCACGGCGAAACACTGCGCGTCAAAACTTTACTGGCGAGCGACCGACGGGAGAATCAAAGCAAACGCGCGCCCGAGAGAGGAGTTGAAAATACAGAGGGAGCGAGAGAGCGCAGCGCAGGGCCGGGGGCGTAATTCCGCTATCTTCGTCGTCCATCCTCTCTCGTTTGTTTGGCTGTCACTGTGCTCCTCTCTCTCCCTCTCCCGCGTATCTACGTTTGTATCTAGCTAGCGAGCGCATTCATATTGTATGCGACGACTCCGTCCTCACAAAGAGCTGGGCTCTCGTACGTACCCCTCCAGCCTCTCCCCCGAGTGAATGCAGGAAGCGCGCACGGACTTTTTCTTCTTGCGTATACTTGGTAATTGTTCCGTAGGGAGTTTTCAGCGTTATTGTTGTACTGCGTCGCGAGAGGGCCAGCTGAGTCGTCGGCGCAAAACGTTTTATCGGCAGCTCGCGCATTTTCAACTCCCCCCCCCCGCGAGTTTATTGCGCGGTGTTTTGATTTTGAATTTAGGTTAGCTCGCGCGACGGGGAGGACCGAATTCGCGCGGGTGTAAACTTCGAGTGTGTTAGTTATGACGTAATGATAAAACTTTGGCGACGCGTCGACCAATGAATGGAATTCAGGCGTTGTCAAACTCCCCCGAGTGAACCCGAGTTTTCGCGGTAGTTCGAGTGAGCTCTCCAGCAAATAGAATTTGTAATGAGACAATGTTATTGCGGACTCGGAATTACTGGATTAAATTCTTTTTTTTCGTATTTTTTCGTACTTGATCTTAAGAAGAGAGATGGAAATTTTATTTTAATTATTAAAGTTTTGCACGTAAAAAAATGAGATGTCTCCCCTTTTTAGCTTTTTAAACGGTTTCAAAAGATAGATTATAAAAAAATTCATTTATTGGACAGGATATAAAATTTGCTTCTAAAGTGCAAGTGCAGTGCACTCAGACTTGGTATCGCGCCTTTTGATTAGTTCGCGTAAGCTGGTTTGCCAGGTGTCGACTTTTTTCCTTTTCGCTCGTACTAAATATGACGATATTTACTCGAGAGTATAAACGAATGTTGAACGCATTTCAAAAGCACACGCCTTTACGAAAAATTTCAAGTACAACAAAATGCTTCAGCGATCAACCCGTCTCCCCATCCGCTTTTCTAAAATCTGAATCGCACTCGACGGGCGTTCACTCGGCTTATAAACTACGGAACTCGAAAAAAACCCACCCCCACATGCGTTCGAGCTTGCGAGAAGCGCGCGACAATGCAAGCGGTTCCAGGTTAGGCTGTCTCGCGCGCGCGCCGCGGCGACAATCGTCTGGGTGCGTTGAAAAACGCATCGCCCTTTAAAAGCGGCGAGTGCGTTCGCGCGCCTGGCCCATTATGCCAACCCCCGGCTCGGGGGAAACGAATCGCCGGGAACAAAACGGCGACAAGCGCGTACATTAGCGTCGCGTTTGACGTCGAAAGTCGCGCCGCGACAAAAGGATGAGGCGCGAGACGACGGTAGCGACGACGCGCGCTTTGATACGCGCGTCCGCGAAGGACGGGCTTCCTTTTTTCCCGCGCGCGCGCCTCTTTCAAATAAACTGAAAAATATTTTTACGCCGCGCGCAGCGAGACGCTTTCCGTGTCGCTGCGCGACGCGCGCGCCGTAACCGCATTGTCTCGTCCGAATGCATCGGAGCCCTCTCCGCGGCTTTTGCCTTCTCGACGCGCTTATACCTGGGCGTGTTTTTCCTACGTGCGTCGCGCGCGCAGCTTTTTCCTCCTCCCGCCGACAGCTTTGCGCTTCTTTTTTTTACTTCTCGGCGCAGCGAAATATGAACGCGTCGCAAGAAATTAGCGCGTTTTCTCGGAAATTCGCTTCTGGTATGTTCGCTTTACCGCTTTTTTCCATCTGCGCGTGGCTGCGAGACTGATTTCAAAAGTAAATCCTTCTGCTACGTATTATTTCGAAATGAATGTCGGAATTTGTAGGAACTACTTTTAAACCTAGGCTATTGCTGGGCGGATTGCAATTCTTGGATAAGCGTGAAATTAGTGAAGAGACTAGAGATATCACATTTTTTAGTATCGATTATACTGAAGGTATAAAAAAATACATTTTTAGTAACAAAGTATGCACGATAAGGCTGAAAAATGTGAGGAAAAAGGTATTTCTCAAGTTGCGGAGTCTCCGCCTCTTTAAGCCCTTTTCGACTGCCTCGTTCACCCCCTTGAGCCTTCGTTGCCCCGGAAGCTGCAAGCGATCGACGGCCATTAGCCGCCTATTTACCGGGTGACGAGGCGTCTTATTGCAAGATCTTCATAGCCTATGAATAAAAGCGACGAAATAGGTCGACCGAATGAAATCTGTCCGGTGTCAATATTTTCCATTTACTTCTTTGTTCAAACTACAAAGTTTAGCAGGTACTGAAAAATTTTTCAACATAAAAAAATTGTGAATTAGATAATCAGCAAAGTTTTTCATTTTACTTAATTTTAAAAGTCTCCTTCAGCAAATCAATTTAAAAGAAGTAAAATCTACTGTAATCGTACAACTACATATTTGCAATAAAATAAGAATTTGAATATTTATAAAATATTATTTTGAAATTGCAATCCTAACTGCAATCCTCATATTGCATCTTTTACGATAAATTTCAATTATGCGACGTCGAGGATTTCCGCCAATCATATATAAATAACTAGAAACTATTTACGACATTTGTCAGAGTTTTCTCCAGTTTTGCAAAAGGAACTTTCCCAACGCCCATTCATAATTATTCTTCGCGCGTGACAGTGGAGGGCGAGACGAAAACGACATTCATTAAAAGTGCAGGTGTCAGTCTTTTCAAAACTTCCGCTAGTTCGTTTGGAACTCCGTAGTAACAGAGCAGACACCCCCTCCCATTCCCCGCAATTTTGAAAACCGCGCGGGTAACTCCACGGACAAACGTAAACAACGGGGACAGCTAATACAAAAGGTCTCAATATATAAAGGACGATGAGCCGGCTCTTACGCACGCCAAGTTATCGGGAGTTACGACGCGCCTTTTGTTTTCGCCGACAATGGGCCAACTTCGCGGCGCTGCGGTGGCGCCCTCTCGAGAGCGTCAACCGCATGATTTTTCGCGCTCGCGCGCGCTCTCATTGCCCCGGTGTTTCTTCATCGATGTATAGATATAAATAAAAAAAATAAAAAACTGACGCGGGTCGAGTTTTCTCCTGATTTTCAGCTTCTGTTTGGAGCTGTCTCCGGGCATTCCGCTCGAGGAATTTCAGATAAAAATACCCAACGGAGGCTGCGAGCGATGATTAAAGGATTAAGTTCAGCTGGATGCCGGCCTCGCCGGAGACAATCGTCTCGTTTCACTGCGCCAATATAATTGAGGATTATCCCTCGAATGACGTGGCCTAAGCGTTTGTCGCTCGACCCTACCACCGGATACAAAACTGAAGAGCTTTTTGAATTGCTCACTATAGGTTGCCCTTCGCGAAGAAAACTTCGAATGGGCTTTTTATCGCGATGGAAAGTTTAAATTGCGAATTGTGACAAATCAAATAAATTGATTGCATATTATTTACAGAGAACAATAATCATTTTAATTATTTTGTAAGTCAATGTTAAATGGCAGACTTGTGTGTTTAAAGAAAGTCATACTTAAGTCAAATTTTATAACATTGACAGATTTAAATGTTTTTAATAATAATTAAATAGTGATAACTTTATAATTATTTGGCTTTTAACCCAGTCCAGATTCTTTAAACGAAACGAGGTTATAATGAAGCAAAGAAAAAAAGCCAAGCTAACTAGAATCAACGAGCTTACGCTTGGAAAACTTAACAAAGAATAAGTAAGTCAAAAGAAAACTGAAGCCGCGTAGCGCGAAAAAATTAAGATCCCGGACACTTCGTGAAAGTTTTTCCGCTTGTTTCCAGCTAAATAAGCCGTAAAAGACACCTGGGAGAAACAAAAGTGTTGGAATGATAAGTAAATCGGCTGATGTAGAATGAATACTAACTCACCCGTCGCTTTCAGTAATACGAGAGAAAAATGGGTAAGGTAAATGGAGCCGATTATTTACGCCGTTGTGATTAATCAAAATGATCCTCTTATTAGTTTTCTTCCCGCAGGATCAATATTCGACAGCAATTGTGTATGAAATATTAAACAAATCAAAAATACGTTACAGTATAATATTATTGTTAGCGTACTAAAAAGATTTTTAGCAAAAATAATTCCATTTTTAGCATTGTACAATTTTAAAAGATTACCATTCAAAATCATCCTCTTTGCAACGTTCATTCTGCTAGTATATATTTAAAGTATGTATGTAATCTATTCCTGTCACCTTAGCAGTATTAAAAAATGAGGTCTCATGCAGGTAAATAGACTGTCGATTTTCGTATAACATGACGACATGCCTCTGCATCGGGTATATTTATTACAGATATATCTCGCGGATCGATGACATGACGCACGCGAGAAATTCACATGATGCGGTTTGTCATCGCTCGGAAATTTGAATATGTCGAGAATTTGCGAAAATGAACTCGTATATACAGCAAAATTTTACCATTTTCAAAATCTCTTCGTATAAAAAGAACTAAGCTTTGCGCACTGAAACAATTTTTGTTTTGTTTAATTCTCTTTATAATATTAAAAAAAAAACAAAAACAAAAAAAATATTGATTAATAGCGATTTAATAACACGTACATCTAACACATAATTTGGATTCAATTTTTCGATCCTGCAGTAAACTCATCAATTTCCAATAAATGCAGCTCTTAACGTCTATCTAAAGGTAGTCATGATAAATAACTTTGTTCTTCAAAACTGTTGTAACATAACGAAAACGTTAACGATCAGTTGTAATTGAATATTCGTTAATTTGAAGTAAAAGGATACAAAATATTCGTACCTCAGATACCAGTCATAATTACACGGGGTAATCACTTTCACGGCAAATTGAACGCGCGAGCGCTGATATAATCGGTCCATCGCGTTCGATTGAATAATTATACACGCGAAACGAGCGGCCGGCTCGGACTGCTGCTGATTTCGACGAGCTTTGCTCCAAAATACCCCGACCGCTTTCATCTTCGCCGTATAACCAACGAATAGCTTGAATATTAGAAAAGCTTTTTTGAATTAAACGACCGTGTACCGGGTGTACATTCCTTCGCGAATAATTACCGGGGCAATGGAATTAAGCTTCATAACTTTATATTGCAAATAGACGACGACGAATAATGAAATGCTTTTGACGTAATTGTCCTACCCGACTTATTAGGCGAGGAATTTTTCAATTCAATATCACCGCTTCCGAGCTACGTAAAGCTTACCGCTCAATTATTATTAAACGTTAAATTTTAATTAGCCCCAACGAGCTGTACTCGATAAATCGAATATTGATCCCCGCCGCGTAAGCGAGCAACTTTTACCTCTGCGGGCCAAAGTACTCCCGACCAATTATCAACGCGAGAAACGTTCGGCTCTGTCGAACCTTATCTATAAACCTTATATAATACCTATATATAAAAAAAAGATTCCTCCGTACTCCGCAGTCAATAATCCGAAAGAAAGTTCGCTAATGGCTCGCGTAATGAATCTTCGAACCGATTGAAGCTTCCATCCGCTGTAAGCTCTTTACCTGAAATCGAACTCGAGTCTTGCTGTTTATCGAGAAAAAAATGTGAAAAAAAATTGTGACGTACGCGCGGGGGTGGGATCGCGCGCCCCCCGGGAAAATCTAATCGGCGCGAGCGCGCGCTCGCGTCTCCGGCAACTCAATTATCGTCTCGCAATTACCCGCGGCTCGCCCGCCCGCTTAGAATCGGACAGTTTACAAACTGCGAGCTGGCCTTTTCGTACGGCCGCGCGTCCCGCCGACCCCCCGGAATCGAGTTTGCCCCGAAGTTCGCGTGCGCGATACGCCGGGCGTTTAATTAGGATGCTGATGCGGTTGCGAAAAATTCACCTCATTCAATTGGGGCTGCTTAACTTTTTAGTCTTGTTTTGCGCGCGAAAATTTAGGGTCATTTGGTTATTCGAACTTTCAGCTTCCATTACGCAAACTGTATTTATCAATTTAATGAAATCAACCCATACGTGGAATGACATTGTAGTAAGTAACGTTTTTTTAAGCGAGTAGAATTTTTACATTTTTACGGTTCTTTTAGACAAAAATCGACGTTTATTTGATTGAAAAATTGACAAGAATTTAATAACGACTAATTGGAGTGACGTTTCGACGTCGAATATTACAAACGTCTCTGCGCGATTCCAATAAAATCCGCGCGGATTCAGCGCTTCGGAAAACAAACAGACCGATGTTCGACGAGTGAAAAAAGGGGGAAATTCTAATAGAACAGAGGCGTACGCTATCGCCACAAATCGAGTTAGAGTATTGTCGTCGGGCGCCGAGTGACCGTGCTGCAACTCGTTAACACGCGCCCCTAGAAAATCTCGTTGATTAGCGTCGATCTGCCGGCTTAAACGCCACGCCCGAGTGTTTATCGTGCTTTTTCTCTTGTGCAAATACTTTGCCTCTTTTAAGAACAAAAATACGGAAATAAACTATTTAGAAAATTACTGTACGCGTAACTTTGTTGAAAGAATTTAGCTTTTCTGTTGTATAGCTCAAGGGAATACGTTTACGTAAAACGTTACACTTGTATTTCAGTTACATGAGTATTCATTATATATCTCCCGATGGTAGAAAATTAATCATCTTTTCTCGTTAGTTTATTAATATAGTGAAAATTTGATTAATAGCGCACGACTATGCAATGCGATTTTTTACCAGGATTAACCATATGTGAGAAAATTAATCATATTCTGGTCTTCATATGGTTAATTTTCTACCATGGCTATAGTATTCTAAGTTTTACATCCTGATAATAACTTTATTTTTCAATAATGCCTCATACAAGTAACATAACTATCTTTTAATCTATTGGAGTGATTTATTTGTATAACTTCTCCAAGTCTCCACTTTAAAAAAAAATTAACCAAATTATATGTACACGGTATTAAAGTAGTTTATCAAAATTTGAATTACTCAAATAGTTATTTTATCCGAAACCAGTGTCCACAAAATTGACTGTCAAAAGATGGTCGTTTACATGAAAATGAACTTGCGTCAGCGGATCAAGACTCTTACTGGTCACGGCAAGCGAATGAAGATATCCCGCGTGCGCGCGGCCGATACTGCGGGGTTTCTCGCGGAGGAGGAAAAAAAACATGCCCGGAATGGGGAAGAGCGAGAGAAGTAACGAGACGCTCCGAAAAAAGAAAAAAGAATCACGGACGGTACATTCGTAAGGGGATTTGCCCCCATTATCGACGAGGGCAGCGATACGGCCTCATCCAATAACGGGAAGCCAGCCGCGTGCTGGTACACGAAGCTCTCGCTTCGACTACGGTATGCGAGCGAAATTTCTACGAAAAATCGACGAGGTCGAAAGTGTAACAAAACTTCGCCTCCTGCTTAAACAGTAATGAGAGTTTGGCAGACGCAAATTTGCAGCGTAGCGGTTATAATGCTTAATAAGCTAAGGTGTATTACGATGCTCTTATATAAATTATTAAAATCAAATCTAAATGAAAATTTCAAACGCTTAGACAAAATCGTCTGATAAAATAATCAGACTGTTTTGTTTAACTTTACTGTACTAGCGATTATAAAACTACTTTAAGCTTGTAATAAACGATTAAAAATTTATTATTACATTGTTTGCGAATTGAGCTAATACTGCGAACAATGGCTCCATTATTCAGGATAGATTACGGTTGGATGGTACAGATTTTAACGGCCAGCGACTTTTACGACGTCGGGCCTCGCGTCGGGCGCATCGTAAACGGATGACATTCCCCGAGGTCGACGAGACCCGCATATCCTCACATGCATCGAATGGTCGATCTGGTTGTACTCTAGCTTCCCTCCGTTAATTTCGAGGTACACTGTATATTCGAAACCTCTACAGCTCCCTTCGCTTTTAGGATTTTATTCGGAAGCGATTTAATGAATTCGTTTTACCAAGAAATGTGAATTTTTGCATAAAAATATAAATATTGGATTCTTTTTGACAAAGAGAGTTTTCAGTATTTGTATTTAAATGCAAAATTTAAAAAAAAAGTAGAGAAGAATAAAATTTGAATAGCCAACTTACTGATATCGATTTTTGAAAGTGCTATAAAATATGCACTATTATTAGAGGCAAAGCTTCGCTTGTTTGAGCAGTTCTATTCAGAGTACAAAAAGTAGGTCTTCAAATTAATACTGTAGGTAAAATCGGGTCAAAACTTTTCCTCTTGTTTTTTAATCATAGAATTTAATAATTCAAAATTTAATCTTGCAACGTTTGCTAAGTTAGTTATCGGTTATTTTTCGAACCATAATCTCGCGGACCCTTCGGGGTACATTTTCTCGACTTTTAATAGAAAATTTTCGACTTGCCTTTTTGTTTACGAGCACAAGATCCTACCAACTTTTTAAAACATTTTTACAAGCTCGTGCGTTCGACATTTTTTTCTCTTGCGCTTTTGAAACAAGCAGAAATCCCTCTTGACGTCAGGTTCAAAAAAAGCTCAAATTAAAACTTTTTTTGCAGTTTTTTGCGGTCTAAAGAATTTTCCATGCTAGTAAGAGCGAGCCAAGAAACAAAAATCGCATTTAAATGTATAAGCCGAGGGACTCGGTCGTACGACGAGGGAATTCGGCGAAAGCGACGCGCCCGCGCACATATATATTTCCGTGGCCTCCGAAAGATTGAGAGTCGAAACCGGTAACCTTCGCCCTTCTCTTCTCCCGCCCAAGCTCGAGTGAGAAAAAAGTCTGGCGTGTCTGTAAATTTATGCCGAAGCTCCATCTTTTCCCCCGCTTTACCGTGAATTATTCGAGACAATGGCGTTAACTCGAAATCGATTTCCTCCCATCACTTTTCGTTTCTCGGGGAGAAATAACCACTTGCTACCTGCCGGAACTGATTATTTCCAAGTTCTTATCAACTTTTCTGAAATCTGGAAATTATCCGCAGAAAATAAATTTCCAGCAGTTTTCTTGTACGAGATCCAGGGTGAATCTTTTGTTCCGGGTGTCATATCAAAGGGAAAATTATTTATATCAAAAACGTTTTTGCCATTTTATTATTTTCGTCTATTTCCTTATGCAAGAAGTTGGTCTTTACGAGTTTTTTTTTATTTATGTTACCCTGAGAGAAATGTTTTAGTAATTTTTACAAAAATTTAATATTAGTTACAATAGATAAAAAAGTCTTGAATTGTAATAGTCAGCTGTAACCAGATCTAGTATAAAATTTAACAAACTTTGTATAAAAATTACTAAAACATTTCCTTCAGTGTACATCGCAAATTAACTCAGCTTGTGGATTACCACTAAATTTCGCGATCTCATTAAATAAAAGAGTACCGTAAGTTCTACGAAACGAACATTAAAACTTACGTACTTTAAAATCTTCTTAGTCGACTTTCCGCGGACAAGATTTTAGAAAACTTTACTACCGCGAGATGCTTCAAAACTAATAATTTTCGCAACGTCGTAAGGAGAAGGTTGTCCAAATACCAGGTAAATTCCCGCGTCAAACTCGGCGCTCGCAGCTAGCGGCGAAGTTTCGCCTCGGGAGGTACCCGCGGAATTCGGCACTCCACTCGAAGCGTGAACTTCCATTTGACTCCGAAAAACGCGGCGAAATTAGCGACGACGCCGGGGGTCCAGGGGAACTCGGTCACGTCAACCCATTGTGTCCTCCCCCCGCAGTCAAAAGGCAGCGCGCGCACCGCTCAAGAATTCAATTTCTCGCTCTTTTTTTGCGCGCGAATTTCGCTCTTTTACGCCGTAAACAAAGAATGCACGGGGCTTTGTTCGATTCTTGGAGAAATCGCTCGGCTAGAGCTGCAAAGGTGCCCCTTTCGCATTTTCTCAGCTCGGGGGAGATGAAAGAGCGCCAGTGAGAAAATTGAGTTTTAGCGTTATCAACGGACCCGTGAATTCGGGGTGCGATCGATATTAAACATTGATTATCGCTTTAAGAACCTCTTTAAACTCTGATTAAGGTTCCCGGTAATAATGGTTTGCTTTTTCTCTGTTGCAGATATCATCCCTTCCATTGAGGCTTGGATACCATCGTTTGAGGTATTGTATTTACATATTTTTTCATCGTATTCTAATGAAGGGGGAACTCGGTAAACTAATAATAAATTTTGAAACGGATAGCGTCGACACATGTGCATCAGGGACTACGGATCAATACTCTCGTGGCTTGAGCACGTGTATCGCTTCTTTATCTTAAACTTTTATAAATAGTTCGAGCTGTCGACCTACGCTATTTTCTTCCCTCACGAAACGAATGCCGGTGATCGCAGCTATGTATTTTTCTTACTTTAATGGTTTTCACTTCCATGCAGGCCTAAGCTAACGTAACGACCATCTGATAATTTAGAAAATTAATGGTACACAGATTGGTGTAGGTACTGTTTCTCTGAGTACCTTATCATTGTTTCACAAACCACTATGGAATCTATTCGGGAAATTGCCAAAAATAAATGATATCGTGTAATCTATATATTACCCTTGCAGGAATAGTTTTCCATTACACTGTTTAATCCATTAGAATTAAAATCCATAAAGTTGCGACCAATTAATTCAATGGAAAATACAAAGTTATTAAGTTGAACTTTTCAATATAATCTTATCATTTCATTTTATAATAAAAATTCGTACTACATACATGTACAACAAAAATGACCGTGAAAGTTGCAGAGCTCAAATTCTTACTTGAAACACGTCAGTCCCACTGAAAGTCCAATAAACCAGCGAGCCTCGCTCCGAAACAATCGATACGGAACCGCATGAATGCCACCCTAATCCGGAAGTCAACCGACCTCCCGCGGGATTCCGCGGAAGAAATTTCGCGACGGCGCAATCTTTCCTCATTTGACTCGGCGACACCCAACGAGTTCGGACAGATCCAGACGGCGACCTCCTTTTACCTGCCAAATCAGTCGAAATAAATAACGAGGCCGCGCGCGCGCGCGAAATCGACGTCCCCCGCATCGCCTTCGATCCCCGGTGCATTTTTCACGAGCCGTCCCATAATTGATAGACCCATTAAGCGGATGGCAATTTCTTCGCTGTTGCGTGCCGCGGGAAGGGGATGACCGTTTACCAGCGCCGTTTCTCTCCCGGGCTGTTATCTCGCGCTGATGAATTAGGAGGGCGGCTGTGCAGGCTGCTGTCTTTCCGCGAGGTTCGTGCCGACAGTGACGGATGCCGCGGCGAGGCGCGGCCACTTTTTCACGGCGCCCTTTCCTCGCAGGCGTACACCACGCGGCCTCGTTTTGACGATTCTCGCGGGCTCCTTGCGCCGACGATGGAAAATGACGTGCACGCGAAAGATATAAATAAAGCGGGACGTGTACTAAACTGATGATGTTCGGACGATTTTGTTGCCGAGGATACCGCAATCGTTTTTAAGTACGGGGATTTTCAGTTTAGGTTGTCGTCTACTAATTTTCTACTGTACTTTCATTTAAATGTTCATCCATGAGCAAGTTAACCCTCTTGTAGGGGCCTGAGAGTAATAATGCGCATACGTACTATTATTTCTAGGAATAAGCAAATCCAACAGCTGCTGAAAAATCTATAAAATTCACTAAACTACTGAATTTGCACTCAATTCCTGAAATTTTCAATTTGAATGATGACTGAAAAAAAAATTTCCAATAAATTCTAACGATATCAGTTCTTGCTTTTCGGATACTGAGTTATACTTCACGAAGCAGAATACTGAAAGGGTCTCGAATTCGATTCTTCGCGGTTTGAAAGGAGATGGTTCTTCGGGTAGCTACATCTTAGGGTGAAGTCTGTTCTTTATCGACGTGTTTTCCAACTTTTCAGCACTGACAAGTACATTTTGAACGCTGCTAGTTCGCCGAGATTCTTCAGTTTCTCGAACAAGCGGTGATTTGTTAATCTACAATACAATAGTTGTTTACAGATACAGAGAATGAATTCTATTTAAATGCAACTGCACCGCTTCGAAACTTTTCTTTAGTTGTTGCATTCAATTCAATTTGTTTCGTTTTATTAATACCGTACAAAGCCCGGTGTTCGAAATGATAAATAAACAATGTTTTAAACTAGTTCATTTTCAGATAAACATTATTTAATTAGAAGTTTTATAACGATTATAATTAGAAAAAGTTTTTGTTCGACATTAATAAAAATAGGTTGAATTAACTTATGATAAAATATGATATTTGTTTGATAGTTTCGTCAGATAAATGAAAAAAGTACTTCCCTGAAAAATCGTTTTAGATAACGATAAAAGTAATTTGAAACATTCAAGACATCCATCCATCAATTCTGATTATAAGTAGAAGACGTACATGTATGGTCAGACATTCTTCAAAACTTTAAAATTTAAATTAGTCGTGGTAGAACAAATCATATTGTATGGCCATCTATGCCTCGCTCTCCCCTATATTATTATAATAACTAAACAATCAAAGACTCGTCAATCTCACATGGCGTCGCCAGCTGGCTCAATATTAAATTTTTGTTTTCCACGGTAAACTAAAATATCTCATATTTTCTATATCAGAATCTTTGTGCATTTCAAAAATTCAAAAAAATTTTGGGCAGATTTATATTTATTTAAAATAATATACACAAATACGAATACTATCTACGGATTGAAAAATAACTCACCATTTGTAGATATACGACTTCAGTCTGGTGCTATCCGAACTAAAAGAAAATCGCCTCGTGATCATAACTTATCTTCTTCCGCCATGAAAATGCTGAGGTTCTAACATATGAGATCCCACCCCAATCTCCGAAGTTGCTCCGCCTTTACGGCATTCGCTGCGATCACTTTGGTGTGTCGCGATGAAGATCACCGAACCGAACGCAAATTGATACAATGTCGGAAACGCGGGCGTCCATTTTCGCGGGGACGGCAGATGCGGCGAATCGATCAAATGGATTTCTATTTGTTTGTTCAACATTATTGGAAGGAAGCACCGGTGCTGCATTGATTGCGCGCCACCGGAAGAAAAGGAATAAAATCGCGGCACGCTTTCCAGTGTTTTTACGTATTCGCCGAGCGGTAAAAAGTGTTTTCGGAAATCGATCGAGCATTTGCGGAGACGCGCTTCTCGCTCGGTGCACATATTAATTGAGAAGCTTAATGACTCGACGATACGATCGTTATTCAATTTCGGCGCATTCATTAATTAACGGGGGACATTCGGTTGTTCAATCGGCCGACGGGCGACCAATCGATTTTCAATAAGTGACCGATCGTTTATTTATATCCGGCGATCGAGTGCAGAAAAACTAAGGAAAATTCGGCGGGTAGAGCTGCGAAAAGGAACGAGAAAGGGACAGCGGGAGAGAGAGCAAAAAAGCTCGTCCGCTCGGCGCTGCAGATGGAAGTGTCGATATACAAAGTGCTGGGGTATTGGTCCGCCCCGAGTGTCTCAAAAACGAGTAGGAAATAGGAAATATCGAGCGATCGAGTTTCGATGGAAATGTATAGCGCGCAGCGAATGTGACAAGGCTGATATGGGCTGCAATTTTTTCTTTTTGCTCTATCTACCGCCGTCCACCCTCCCTCTCCATCACACATACACACACAGCATCCCTTCTTTTTTTTGATAAATGAAATCAAAATAAATTCTATCAACAAAGTCATATCTATCGGAATGCAGTAGAAGAGTAAAATACTGAGCATGTCTAAGCTCAGTTTTCTCTCAAATCGAGTAGTTTTTCATTCGGCGACGTTATTACTGTTATACATTGTTTTTAATTACAAAATTTGTAGAATCATTTTATTAGTATGAAGACATATCACGCACGATTAGGACGAGATATGCATAATCACCGACAGCAGTAATAATAACAATAAAAGCAGATCGCACCCGAACGTTGAAGAGAACGGTCTTTTCACGCGTCGAGAATATTTGAAAGCGTCTTAAGGGACACATCGTGAAATTCTTGGGCCGCTCGTTACTCATCCTGGCGCGGGCGGGTGAAAAGTTTCAATTCCCGCGTCAACGTCGGCCGGGAGCTTGTTTAGGCGCCGCTCGTAAATCACCCTCTCCCCGACCGAGGGAACGTCTTATCTGCCGTGCAAAAATGGCCGCGTCGGACAAATTTAACACCCGAAAAAGAAACGGCAACGACGCCGGAGGTCGCCCGCGCAAACGACGAACGTAGACGCAGTAAACAGAGTGTGTAAGGGGCTAAAGGGGCGGACAGAGAAGGCCCGTAGTCGGCAGTTTGAATTCAATTTTCGCTAACTGGAGCGTGGACTAATTAACCCCGACGTGAATAGCCTCGACTCGACAAACAATGCCGGAAGGCCGACGGTATTTCCTCTCTCTCTTCCCCCTCCCCCTCGTACTCTTTCTATTCCTCTCTCTGGCTCTCTGATTCTTTCTCTCTCGCTGTTTCGATCTGCAGCTTTGTCTAGTTGCGAGTTTAAGGATCTGCACGACTATCCATTCCTAGACTATAAGACCTTACGTTGGCATAAGGCATGAATCTAATCTAGGATGATACCTATTCTAGAGAGATGCTGGTATTATATAAATATATCGATAAATAATATTAAAATGAAATGATTTTTTTAAATACCTATATACTTTTCATCGAATCTCTTTCTTTAAAGACAATGGTCATCGTCACATGGAAAAGATTTTAACAAATTTTAAATGAAAAGAAGCATCACTTCATTCTCAGTGCAATGGTGAGATTGTTTTGGCACGATGACAAGCTCAAGCTGGACAAATTGCCCATCTGACGGGTCGACTTCGGGTACGCTGCCGCATCCAAACAGTGATGGAACTACGAGCCTAATTGTTAGTCCTGCCGATGCTCCGTCAGGGACTTTCCTTTTAGGTAGCCCTTAGCACTCCATTCCAATATGAATATTTTGGATGGAAACCTTACATCAATAATGACGCTTGCAAATATTTTTCATTCTTCAAGCAGAACACTGCAAAAAGGAACTTTATTTTCATTTAAATAATAGTGTTCTCAACTCGAAACTCCTCTATGAATAAACAAAGGCAATGGACAGAATAAGTTATCGCAGTTTGAAAAAAAGAAATGAAATAGGAATGTTCAGCGAGCAAATAAGGCTTTCGTCGTCGAGGCGAAAAATTGGTCTGCACTAATTCTCATGTAAATGCGAGTCGTTACATTCGTTACGCGCGAAATTTTCATTAGAATACCGAGAATGTTTCTTAACTCGATAAAATAGCCTTTCGCCGTTGAAGCTTTGCGCAGCGAGGCGAATTTTACATTCCATTTATGAAGCTCGAGCGCGTCAATCTTTTTTTGAGCCCCCTCTCCCCCCTGCGCGCGCGCTTTGTGTCTGCCAACATTGTTGCGAAAACAAAACGTTAAGCGAAAGGGAAGAATTAAGCTCCGTTAATAGCACTTAATTTTACGGCGAATGCGCCGCGCGGAAATTTTGATGAATCTTCGTTTTCCCGAGTCTCGTAACCTACCTATATGTGCTTTTAATTATCGCTCGCAGCGTTGATGCTCCAATATTTCATATTTCGTTTAGCCATTACTGTTAAAAGCGCATAAACCTATTTCCGCTGTTTTGTTTTCAGCGACTTTTTTTGCGCGGAAATTAACTTTTCTTCGACGATAAAAAGAGCCGAGACATTCACAAAAGAGGCAAAGAAGTCGAATGAAAAGAAGCGGATGGATATACGTATATAATGTATCCGCTTTTCTTTTATATGACGTATAGAGCGACAAGTGGGCTAAAATCTTTTGCCAAACGTTTCTTAATCTCGTTGAAAAGCCTGGTGCCTATCTCGCTCGAGTTCCTTTTTCGAGGACCACGGGAATTAATTGTCTCGAAAAGTTTCAGAGACGGAGGGGAAGTGCTCCTCGGCTCCCTGAGTGTCAATTAGCCAATGTGCCTGTCTCATTTCTTTTAATTTCATCACACAAAAGAATTTCCGAATATTTTCCACGTCCTTCTTAAGTCTTACAGTAAGATTTGACGACGATCCATATCTCTTCGTTTCAAATATTAATTCAAACTACAACGAAATTATCTTTGTAGCCATTTTTAATGCACCAGAGCAAAGTAATGTCTTTCAAAACCTGATAAACTTGTGGTACCATACGAATGATAACTCAAGTTTATCAGATTCTGGAAGAGTTTACTTTTCTCTTGTGCGTTAAAAATAGCGATTAAAATTGGACTATTTTTGAAATGTGTTTTAGAGGCGGCGATATAAATAAGAAAAAGAAATCACTAAAAGATTCTAAGAAAACGAAACTTCGAATGCATTAAAAATGCAAAACGCGGGCTTAAGTTTTACGAGGAGGAGGTTTAAGGAAGAGGGTGAAAAGTGTGTATGCTCGGAAGGAGGGAGAGCCAAGACTGCGTGTCGTATATACTTCAGCGAGAGGAAGGTTTCGCTACAGCGGGTGGGCGGTTAACTGCCGTCTAAAGTGCTCCCCCTCTCGATCCCGTGGGGGAGGCGAGTCTGGCGTTCCATCGTACCCTCGCGGCGCGTTCCGCGTTCCAACTTCGGTCCGGTCTTTCGCCGGAATCCCGGCATTTTCTCGGCGGCGGAGAAAAAGGGCCGAGCAAATTTTAAAAATGCAGGGGATCGGACTGCTAAAATTGCCACTTTGAATTTTAAATTTCGGGGCTACGACGCGATTCGAAATCAGCGGGCCACAAAGCGCGCGCCCGGCTCCGAAATCAATTTCCATGCAGATCCGCGCGATCGTCCGCCATTCGCGCGCGCTCTTTTAACGTCCGCGTCGTTTATGCCCTTTTTCCAAAGTTCTAAGAAGCGATAAGCACTACATTTTAACACTTTAACAGCTGGTGACGATCGAGGTGCTACGTTGCATTGTGCTTGTCGGGTCGATGATTAATTTTCTCATCATTTCGTAATTCGAAGTCAAAACGTGATGGATGTTAAATTAACGTACTTTATACAGTTATATAGCGCTGGCTTTCCATTTCCAAGCATAAATTTTGCGCGCGCGCGCTTGAAATCCGAGAAGTTCTTGCTGCGAAATTAACAACGTAACGAGTCGGCGTGAAACACTGTCAATTACGATCGTTAGTAACGCGGCGTTGGCTCGCCGTACAACTGGACAATCCAGTCATCAAATTACTTCGCTAATTAACGAACATATCCATCAGTGATATAAATAACTATCGATGCGCCCTTACGCAAACTCGCGAGTTCGCGTGAATTTTGAATAAAAAAAAAAAACAAGCCGTCAAATTTTCCGGAGACCAGGCACCCGAGACACGGGCCGGAATTGATTAAATGCTTCAGTATCTTCGGGGCTTTGCGGGCCGTGCATTATTGAATGGAATCGCTGAGCGTTTATATCCCGCGCGATCGGTACTTACCTTGAACGATGATCCCCCGACTCCGTTGCTCGGCGAGAGGAACAGACGACGGCGACGAGGACGTCGAGGAGGAGGATGCCTTGGTCGTAATTGCCAATCTGAATTATGCACCGCACGAAGATTAGACGAGAAGACGGACGGGCGAGAAGGAGAGAAGGAGAGGAGAATAAGAGATGAGAGAGACGCAGCGTTTTGCCGCAACTACCAAACTTCGATATTGAGGAGGCATTTTTACGATCACTCAGGAAATGGAATTCCTAATGTCGGTTCGATCGTGAATCGAACCCTTTTTACGAAGAAAGAAAATACAATTGAATGAACTTGAGTTCGTTGTTTTGATGGTCAAACGCGGAAAGTGTCAATGAAACTTTTGAACTCTTCTGCTATCTTTACGTGCAGATACATTTGTGGATGAGTTTACATTGACATGTACTACTGAAATAAAAAAAAAGTTTTCGATTTTATCGTTCGATCAAACAGTACGAGTAAACTGTTGACAATATTTAAAAGCTAGTGCTTTATCAGTAAAACGATTTTCGCACGTATCATGTAAACATTTCCCATCATATTTCAGTATATTGAATGACTAGGATCAGCCTTTATGAATTATCAATATTTGTAAAGTGTAAGACATTTGAAAATACTGGATTGCACACATTTTCGTAATGTGGATCAAAGTCCCATGAAAATATTCTATAGATAAAAAGACTAAAAAAATGTAAAAATGAGATGTTATCCAGATTTTAACCGGATCTTCGGCGGAGAAATCAAACCGCCTCAGGGTGAAGTTGTACCAAGACCTTAGCAGCAGAATAAGAAGGTGAAGGGAAAGCTCTTGGCGGGAGGCTTAGGTACAGCCGCTTGTCGGTTGGGGAAAGGGCATTAAAAGTCTGTTAAAAGTCTTCCTTCTCTCCTCTCTCCGCGCGCGGCGTGATGGACACAATGTTTTTAGCGTTGGAAAAAGCCACTCTCGAGGCAAAGTGCGCGATCGTCCGACGCCGGAGGAGGAGAAGTGCATTTTTCTTCCCCCGCCCCTCCGACCCGAGAGAGACAGAGCCAGAGAGTAAATGTACGCCGGGGCACGAAGCGCTTTAATAAAATCAATGTTGACGCTCTGTTGCCGGAAGATTTAAAAGCCTGATGGACTTTGGCGTTTTCCCGAGAATTTGCAGAATATATCCCACCCTTCCTTCGCGCCTCTTAAAACGCGTCCATCGGAAACACACAAGGGAAGTCCTTTTCAACGGGGATATTCCCTTGCGCGTATGGATTTGGATGTCTCGAAACTTCTTCCTTCGAGACATCCAATTCGAGCTTTTACTTTTGAGTCTAAACCAACAGTGTATGCTAAAAGATTCTTTCGATAATCTTTTACACTAGATTATTAATTCTAAATTAATAACCGCAGCTTCATTTCACTCACTACTTATACTTTGGCGGAAACAGTAACCGAACTGGCGCGAAGTTTAAATTAAAGCAAACAGCGGCGTTGCAGCGGTAAGGACGGTCAAACTTGGAGGACAAGCAACTGCGATTCGGAATATTTGAGGAAAGCGCGATAAGGGAGGGAACAGTCTCACCGCAGAATGGCTGCTCGCGACTATCAAGAAGGCCGTTCTAGCTTGACTGCCGGATAATGACCGGACTGCTAATTAAGCCCGACGGCGGCCACGGTCCAAATGCCGATAAACCATGCGCCGACCATTACCTCCGGCATATCGCGTGTGCGTGCATGCCGTTCGCGCGCATTGTGAACCCTCGAACCGGCGAAAATCGATACACACCCCGCCCACGAGTCTATTAGATTTTCCCAGGGGTGAAACTTAAATCTCAATCTCTGGTCGGGGGAGCCGCGACGTTAACCTCCGGACGGAGCCTGCTCTGATCGCGAACTCGCTCACCCTACAGACACTCGTAAAGCTGCGAGGTAGGGACTGCTACTGGGGATGAGAGTGGAATGAATGGACTGCAAATCAGCTTAACGATGCCTGGTATGCGAGGTGTTGATATACTTTAAATGTTATTTGTGCAATAAAGGGTAGAGGAAATTTTCGTACAATGTGAGGATCGACTGCTAAAATTATGCTTCCCACTCTCGTAAATAGTTGATTCAAAGGATTTATATTGGTAAAGAAGGAAATTTAACTTGTCAAACTATTCTGTATAAAAACTGGATCTTTTAAGTAACAATGTCGTAATTGTTCGTATATGGCAAACTGTTAAATTTGATTTACTAGTACATGATCAAATAGCTAGTAATAATCGGAATGCGTACCCCAACGGTTGGTCAAAGTGGAGAATTCGAGGTCGATCGAGGAGGGGAGCCGGTCTATTATATCCAATTTGCTATTTGGAATTTTGCGGCTCGGTTACCGGAAGTTTGGGCAACAATGTTGGGACATCAAGTGATACGGCTGCCCGGCGAAACATCATAATTGGCGGTTGTAAGAAACTTGAGAGATCAGAGGTCCAGAGCGTGAAATTTAACGAGTCACTGCGTACGATATCGAAGTTCCGAGCCGTTCATACCGTTGGAGTGTGCGGAAATTGCCACGACGTCGTACTTGGCGACCAGGTTAAATTGTTTTCTCGCATCCCGATTTGCTTAGCTCGTGATTCACGCCGCTAGCCCTGGTAATTTTCCGGTGCTTCCCGATCCGTCGTGCTTTCTCAACGCTTGTTGGGTATTTGGTAGTGGATTATTGTTTCCCCCAGTAGATTGCATTAGAATTCGTGAACTTTGATAAACTACGAAAGTTTCACAATGTGTCAATAGATTCAATTAAAGATGATGAATGAGGGATGACGAATGTACTCGTAGTACACTAGTACAGTGCTGTAAGTTGTACAATTAATTATTATGAAATGTCACTTTGGATAAATAAAGTAAATATCCAATTTTGCAGTAGGAATGTTTAAAAAAGAATTGATTGAACTGGGATGCAGGACCAAAAGTAAATTGAAGTTTTATTAAATACGTCTGATAGAATATAAAAAAATAATCTACATTAATTTTTCCTTTTTTTCATTTTAATGATTTTGAAGGACGATATAGCGATATGAAAAGTCTCGATACTGTCACGATTGTGTACTATACAGATATACTATGCAGTTGTAACGTCTCGTTTAATGTAAATTTTATATCTTTGTTAATCCGCGTTAAATTGAAAAAAGGTAATATACGTGTCGATTATTTTTTTATATTATATCTGACAGATCCAATGGAATTCTTTATGCAAAATGCCAATTATGCAATAATACAATTCAATCCACTTTGTTTATCCAAAGCGACGATTCGTAAATGTCGTCAATTATCCCTACAATTCTACGGCTGCGCACGAAGTACCGAGCCGCTCCCGAAAAAGCGCCAACTCGGCATAATCGCGTTGTCCCGACTGGCGCGGTAATCGCTAACCCGTTGTGCCGTTTGGCCCGTCCGACGGTGGCTCAAATTGATTAGCGCGAAGCCGGTGGGAAGCCAGCATTCGAATTGGAGTGCCTACGGGGCAAATAACGCGAGGACGCAATTTCGCGCGCGGCCGCCAAGATACCGGCGACCGCTGACATACATCGGCCGGATTGTGAGCGGAGCGCCGCGGCGAAAATGCCCCGACGCCGCCGCTCCTCGGAAATTGACCGGGACGCTCCGGGCATTCTGGTGCGCTTGATTGATGCGCGCGTCACGCCTGCCACGCGCACCGCACCGCCTGCCCCCCCTCTCCCCCCCTGCCGCTCCAACGCGTCGAAATCTGTCGCGCACTCGCCCAAGATGCGGTGGCTCGCTTTTTCAACTGTTAAACGACTCGTCCACGTGCATTCAAATATTTGCACAGATGCTGAAATTGGATTGTAATTGCTAAAATTGCTGAACTATTTTAGCATTTGGTGAGTAGTATTTAGAAAGTTATTATTACAAAAGAAACGTAAAAGAATTTATTTAAAAAAAAGATACACAAACACAAGATTGCAATGTAGAAATATATTTAAAAAAGTAAGATCCTCTAAAAATTTAATAAACAATTCTAAGTAATTAGTTAATTAATGTTTACATCTGCATTCATAAACAAGATACTAAAATAAAAGTATACACACCATTTAAAAGTATACGCAAAATGATTATACAGTCAGACAGGATGTATAAGAGATGCAGTAGCCACGATTACGCTAGGGGGCTGACACAACTCGGCGTGTTACTACTTGCGACTCGCGTGTTAGCACAGGCTTAGAGTCCCCGGAGTTTGTTGTCGCAAAATAAATTTGTGTACGCCGGGATTTTTGTACGTAGGCGGCACGATTAACGCAAGTTACCGAGTTCCCGGCGATGTTTGTGTTTGGTCGCTCGTTTGGGCGTCGCAAAGTCAAACGTTGACTTTGAGTACGCTAAAATTCGTTCTTTTTATCGAATGCTATCGCAGAAAAACGAACACGAGAATTGATTATTAAATTTTGCACCTAAAAGTTTCTCTCCGTGAGAGGTAGTTTACTCTAAGCAACATTATGGTGATAAAATTTTCTGCTGAATATTTATCGTAGAGTTTAAAAAAAAAAACTTAAATTCTAATGGTTTTAAAATTGAAAGATTACAATTCCAGGTGCAGATTGAAGATTAAAGTTACTTCAAAGTTGTTACACTACTGATTAAAAACTTTTGGCGCTCAAAGTTCTTATAGGTATTTATTTACTACAGATGATGCATTACAATTTTTCTGGTTAGAAACCTTTTTGAATTTTGGCGCCATTCAACCGGATATTATATTCATGAACCATCAAATCCCATCTTTAAATGCTTGACAATATCCTTCCATCATTTTTTTTAAAAAGAGAATAATTACAAAAAAAATAAAGTTTTTTTTCGTATATTATCGATAAAAATGTTCGTGATTAAAATACCAGCGAATGTATTAAAAAATAGAGCGAATAGAGAAAGCAGAGCCTCCCCATTTCCGGTCGGGCCATCGTCGGCGTCGTCTCGATTTAATCGCGAGCCCCTCTCCGCCGCAATATTACGGCCCGCATCGGGTGCGGCCGGGGAGGTCGACGTCGTAAATTGACGTATCACCGAGCGCACGCATCTCATTTGCCCCGGAATATTGCATTTATTACGCGCGTTACCCGCTCAATGCTCGCGCCCTCTGTGTATAATACGCCGCTTCGCTCGTAATAGTATCCCCCGCGCGCACCCTACGCCCTTCGATTAAACGGCATTTTCTTTTCGGTGACCAATTTTTCGCGCAGCTTAATCCGCGAAAGTTTTTAACGAGTTCGACTTGCGCGATCACGAGTTTTGCGGGTCACGCGACGGTCAGCAGTGTAAAACTTTTGCGCGGTTCCGCGAGATAATTAGGTTTTTTTATACGCGCGGTCGTGGCGGATATGGCAAACAACGGGGCCAACGCTATTTTTTCGGGGCTTTCAAAGTTATTTACCCGTCGGTATGGATAGGTAAATAAAATTTCGCGATTCAAAAAAGCTTTTAGAATTTTCATTGTGTTACCTCGCCCGGCGAAATTTGATTTTTACCGTCGTACTTTAATTTCCTTTTTCGGACCAAAAACGAATTACGACGAAGGGGCTGTCCCCTCCTGTACGACGTGGCAAAAAATACGCGTCGAAGTGCAGCCACGAAATTCCCAGTCTCGCGATGGCAATCTCTCTTTTTTAATTGTCGTAAACCTTTGACCTTAATTGAAAAAGAACCTTTCTTCGCGCGCAACAAAGACAACGCCGGAAAAAAAGAGTCAATTGTCGGGAAAAATTCGCGTTTTTCCCTTTAGCGCGATTGCGCTTTTCGCCGTGGACAACGGCGGCAACAACGGGAAAAAAAGCGAAGGGTAAATGCGTCCGTTTGTTCGGTCGAACCGAATGGACCCGTGGTAATTAAAAACCTGCGATAAAGTGAGAGACTGATCGTGCATACCATTAACGAGGTGAATTTTCGTTACTCGTTAATTTTTTTTTCTGCCTTCTTGTTTTCCGCGCCGAACTCAATCTCCGCTAAAACATCCTGGACTCCAATTAAAATCCGCAAGGCTTCTCTGTCTCTCTTAACGAGTATGCGGTTAATTAAAAATGAATGCGTGGCGCAGTAGGTGTAAGTGTAATCAAATTCACAGTAAACCACCTCGTTTCATTTCGGCGAATCAAAGCCATTGCAGTTCCAGTAATAAATCAGTAAAAAATTGTTTGTCAGTAATTAACTCGTATTCATGAGCATAAATGAGTCAAAAAAAATAAAATATTAACGTTAAATTGTTTCCAATTATTAAACGACTCCTGCGGAAGGAGAAACTTCATTAAAAAATCTCTATATTGCGAACGAGAAGTGGACTTTCTCTGATAATTTTTCAAAAAGCGAAGGGAAATTCCCTGCAATGAACTCGAACAATATCCGATAGTAGATACAAAGGGAGTAGAGGTAAGGGGAGAATCGGATTTGTCAAGCCGGTAATTAATAAAGACGCGCCTTACCTCGACTTCAATACGCGGTTTCGAGAGGGTCATACCGGCTATCTCTTTTTCTCCTCGCAAATTAGGTTAAAAGCCTGGGCGGAAGAGCGCCGAGCGCCGCTGCGATAGCTAGCTTCGCTATATACGTGAGTCTCGGTGTGGGTGTGTGCGTAAACGTGTATAGGTGCGTCGCGTACTTCACTCCGACCCCGGCAATTTGAGCATCTGCAATGCAAATTCGAAAGCTCCCCCCACACGATTTTCCGCTGTTTACCACCGCGCGCTCGAGTTTTTCGCAATAACTTGTTGTTTTGCGCCCAATCGCTCACCATTGACCTGATGCTTCGCGGGATTTGTATCGTCGGCGGATTATGACGCCGATAGGCGAGTCGTTGTTTACAGACCGGAGCAATTATCCGTAATGTATCCAGTGGGATTGTCGAGTGTACGATAGCTAACTAAAAATTGGGTTAATACCGTAACAGTAGATTTAAGTACAGGTTTCTTAGATTAAAAATTTTCGGTTTATTAAATGTTATCGATCGTTTATAGTAAACTTATAAAGTATACTTTGTAACAGGAGCAAAATATTTCGCAAAAACACTTCTATTTCACCCTGATAGAAAAATAACCATACATTGGCCAGATCTCTGGTTAATTTAGAAGGAAATTAACCATAATTGGTCGACTTATGGTTCATTATCTATCCTGGCAATTTTCTTGAAAAAAGATTCCTCTCTTATATCATTATGGCAGGATCTTGTGAAGCGTTTAAAAATTTGATTGGTTCAAGAGTATATCTGGTTGGATGACGCCAAAATTCAAAAAGTTTCTAATCTAAAAATTACAAGAGAATGTAGATATATATGAAAATTTGAGTTGGATTTTTCCTAGTTAGTATGAATTTGACCACAGGTGCTGTTTTAACGCTAACTCCCGCTACGCAATGTCCGGGAACTCAGTTTAAAGAAAGCCGGTACACTTAAGGCAATTCGGAATACACAACAGAGCGAATCCCAGCCAATCGGGCCTCCATCAGCGCATTGTTGCTTCGCTCCTCCGTCTTTGCTTTCGCGCGCTTCTCTCCCCCGTCTATATATTTACCTCGAGCGGCTAAAAAAGTTTGTTTCCCATTCGCAAATAAAATGGCTGCCCTTGTGCGCGGCCAGGGAGGTGGAAGGGAAATCTCGCCGACAAGCAGGAGGGGGGGCCGAGAGAGCGAGGCAACTTTGAATTTGCAATTTAACCGGGACGAGCGAATCCGAACTTGGTGCGAGGATTTGCCGTGCAAACAGAATTACAAACTCCTTTCCTCCGCTCTTGCGCGCGCGCGCGCCTCGTTTTTCCTCCCATCTATCCACCGTGCCACCCTCGTCCCGGTCTCTTTTTTTTTCTCCTTCGTCCCGCTTCCGGGTCACTTAAAGATACGCGCATGCATGCGCCGGCTTTGGTTTCCGCCATTTACTCGAGACTCTCAGCCAGCTCCTGCACCAGTCGTGCACTTCGCGAAATAAATTGTTATAAAAAAACTTGAAGCGGTTCGCGGGTTAAGCTGCCCGTCAAGGGACGAAGATTTTCATAAAATTCAAGATTTCATTTTGCGCAATTTTACGATTTAACGGAGAGCAGCGAAAGCGATGTACCGCGATGAATCTCCGAATCCGCGGCGTTGAAGTCGGAAAAGTAACTTCCCGCAAAATTGCTTCAACTTCAGGCTTTGGTCCGGGGCGCAATAAGTCCGTAACGTCAAACAGAGAAACAATCGCAACACTAATAACCGCCAGGAGGTAAATAATCGCGCGGTACTTGGAATTGCGATGCCGCCCTCGTAAAAGGCGCGGGCGGAGGGGCGACTTTCCGTAAACCGCGACGTTTATTGGCCGCGTAAATTTCGAAATATCCGCGCGTTCGTCCCTCATAACTCGCTCGAGTTCCGCGAAGGCACGGAACGTGGACTCCCCGGGGCCGACGTCGGACTTTGTTTAATTCGCTCGAAAATTGCCGAGTCGGTCGAGCGCCACTCGGGAGTCGGGTCGATGGGCGAGGGGGTGTGTGTATGACGTCTACCAGCTTTAGAAATTTTGCTGATACTTAAATTACCTCTGGCGAAACTTTACAACTTTTGCATTGACTGTTTTATTTCTTTAATTAATTGACTTTAGCAGGGAAGCTATAACGTGTGAAAATTTTAAACAGGGTATATTTTTCATTTCAATGCAACATTGAATCACTGATGTACAAAATTATAGACGTTAAGTACCTAAGCCATGTAGGAAAAGAAATTCAGACAGTTTAGATCCACGTGCAGTGTTTTGAATGACACTTTGAAGTACATAGTTGGTATAGTCCTTATTGCATTGCTTTGCTTACAGATACCAACTGTGCAACTCTGTATACTGGGAGAAAATTATTATTCATATATGAGGTCTTCAACTACACGTTTGTATTAACATCTCAAAGCTGTTGTCAGAATGTCAACACTTTGCGAATGATATATAAATGTCGTGATGTGTTTTTGATACATTCAGCGCCACAGAAAAGCATCAATTTAGAGCTTTAAAGACAAGAACTTTATGCCCTACTGCACAGTGCGCGTTTCATGCTCCAAACGGCGATTTTTCATTACGATGACCACTTATGTGTGATGATATTTCTATCTTATAAAAAACACTAGTAATGAATTTCTCTCCGTTGAAACTTCCTTCCTTAATTATACTACATAAAACTTTGTCAGCTTCGAAGAAATAATTTCACTAGAAGAGATGACGTTAAAAAATTGAAGTAGATCCGCCGGATTTAAATAGTCGAGTACTCGGCTGAAGTGGCTCCGGTCATCGCGAGAGAAAACTTGGACGGCAAACAATTACCGGGGATCCACGGCAAATAGACGAAGTTCGCGCAGTCACACGTACGAACGGCGGTGCTCACGGTACCCCATCGATCCTTCCGTGAAAGCGGCTCTTTAGTCTCCCCTTTATCGCCGGAAGCATCGGCTCTCGTTTATCTTCGCGCTGCAGCCGCGCGCGCTCGCTCCCGTCTTTTTTTATTTCTCGACCCTTTGTTTCGTCGCATCCTTCATTATCAGTCCGACCCTCTGGCGGGCTATTTCCCCTTCGTTACTTTCTCGGCGAGGGTAATAGTTTTGACTTCTCGTTCCTTTTTTTCTTTCATTTTGCAACTAGTCTGTTTGACTTACAAAAAATGCAGGGATGTAATTATAATTTTTTAGCTTTACTTTTGAATGTGATAAATTAAGTATGTCTTTATTAAGTTCGAACGAGAGAGCAAGATTGAAATGAATATTTGATTAAAGTCTTTTAGAGAGCATCTTCAGAGTTTTTGATTATACCGTTTTCAGAAAAAAATTTGTAAATAAAAAGAAGGAAAGAGCTTGCGCGAAATTAATGTAAAAGAGAGATTATTCTGACTTGCAGCGTTTTCTTTACTATAAATATTTATTTTTCGAAAATGATAATGTAAATAATTTATTATTCCTTTTTTTTTTAGAGAACCGAAATGAAATTTGTATTAGTAATTTTGATCCATTTCGTCAAATATTGTTTGTCAAGATAATTTTGAGTCTTTGATCGTAGCTTATTTCATACAACTGCAAATCTATATCGCTTAGTCTTTAAATGCAAAATTGAAAACCTCGATTCATTCTGAATCAACTTTGATAAAATTTAAACTTAGAATGCTCAGCAAATGCTTGAAATACCAGTGAGCATTTAACATTAAATGTTAAAAGCTCTTAACACTTCCGCTTTTTCTCAGTTTTATGCCGAATGTAAATCGTTTGATTGGATAGATCTCTCCTCCTTTTTTACGCTCCTTCCTTTTACTTCGTCGCAGTCGTCGCCACGCTTATTACCTCCCGTCCGACCTGTCTGCGCGTGGAAATGAAATCACAGTCCGGTGACTCGGGAGGGTACGAGAGGAGCGCGCGCGAGGGCCTTTTGATTAGCAGCGTCGTAAAACGCTCCTTTGACGCTGATTCCCCGGCACTAAATGCCATCCCGGGGGCTGCAGGAGGAGTAGTTCGGCGATCGGCTCTCGATGAATAAACTTAACGAAGTTTTCTCTCTCGCCGACTGCGTTAATTTATTTTTCGCTTCCGACGAAATATTTCGCGAGCAGTCGACTAAACAAATCGACGCTTTTCTTTATTCGTTCATCGCGTCGTTCAACTATTTCGGATAATGGAAAAGATAGGGCGAGCGTTTGGCGAAGATTCTTTTTTTTTTTAATTTCTCTATCGGTGCAATTTTTGTGATCCATGGTGCAGAGCGAATAAAAAAAAATTCGGCTGATCGGCAAAGCCGCTGCCAATCTTTTAATCCGCGTTCACCAGCGAAAATTTTGATATGCCTATACGTACGTCCATTAAATCAATGGCTAAGTTTTATGGAGTACGGAAAATTCTGACGACATTCGATGCGCTTGGTTATGGTGACGCGCTGCGGAAGGTTGAAAAAGAAGGTGGTGGGGTAATTAACATTTTGACCTGTGCGGATAACCACAGTCGTTTACGTCTAATGCGTACTTAACCGCATCACAGCTATTATTCGGTGAGCCGACATTTATCTGCTCCCATTATGTCCTTTACATGATTATAGAAAATACACTGGTTCTATTTTTATTAAAATTTTTTTATCTTGCACAATTCACTTTGATCTTGTTCATTTTAATAGAATTAAAATGATATTTTGAAACTTTTATTTTAATTTCTTACATTCTAGCTATTATGAAAGATATAATTAATTTTTTTTCTTTTTCTGTTACAGGTGAGCTCTATGTAATGACCTGGGTCAATTTGTATTAACATTGAATGAGTGAGTAAAATATAACAGTTAGATTTTTCCGAACCTAAAAGCAAGGAAGGTACAAGTTTAAGCTGAATATTGCGCCTATTAATTTTCCCATTTTTACATTTACTGATAGTGCATCAGCCATTTAAATTATGATAATCTACTCCCATTATACGAATTCAATTAAATCCGGAAAAATGCGATAAGCAAAAAATCAATAGTGCCGCTCCCCCGACATTATTAACCGGGAATGATAAATGCCCCTCTCCGCGAATCATAAATCGCGATGCGCCGTTTCTGAATGGGCCGTCTGAGCACAGTATACGCACGTCGCATTGTAAGGAAGAAGGCGCGCGCCACTAACAAACGAGAGCTCGGCGCCATTCAGCCCCCGGCCTCTATTCAGCGCGGCATTGCATTTTCCGAGATTCCTTGAATTTGGTTTTGATATTGGTCGCGGATTTACCCGATCGCGCCGTGAATGGCCGGCTCGCTCGTATATCTCAAGACCAACTCCTCTCACCGCTGATACTCTGTTCTTAGTATCCGCAATTTTCTTGCTTTTTCGTAAGAAATTTCAAGAAGTAAATTGAAATTTTAATACATTGAAATGCGAAACTGAAACCATTTGCATGTTTGTGTAAAGATTAGTCAAGTAGAAAAGTAAAAATGTACTGAGAGAACTTGTATATTATAATTTAATGGATTTAAAGTGTAGTCTGACCCAGGTTAAAATAACACCAGAAAATACACTTCAATTCGTAATGTTCACTAAAATCATTAAATCTTTTACAACTCCGAATGCCACACTGAGTAAAATGTTTTAGCAATTCTTATAAAAAGTTTAGTAAATTTTACTAGATCTGGACACAGACTGACATTTAGTTAAAAATTACTAAGCAAAATGATAAAAATTTAACAATCTTTCAGTGTGAGATCAATGTATCATACTGTCTAATAAAATTTACTCAACTTTTTGTTAAAATTATTAAAATGTTTCTGTCAGTGAACAAAGTAACTATACCATTAGTAACCATATGAATAAAATTTGTGTTTTTTAAAATTCCACTTCATGACCTACTTCGCGAGGAACGTTGAACGAAAATACGTCGCTGTTTTCCAACAATTAAGAAAAATATTCTCTAATAAACACGCAAACATTTAAGCGTGGTTCATCGTGGCGAGCCGGCGTATCCCCGGCGTCAGCATTGTTCTTTTCCGCGCGGCAACAAGACAGCAACAAAGGAATTCTTTCGCAGTTTATTCTCGTTTCGTTCTCTTCCTACCTCCGTCCCTCTCCTTTCTCCCTCTCCTTTTTTTATAAACAATTTTCACCGGCGCCCCCGCATCCTTTCATTTCTCTCAGCAGGCCGAGCCGCAAAAGTCTCGAGTCCGCCTCATTCAGTCGGCCCTCGAGCCGCTTAATAAGCGCAATGCAGGAGCGGCCGAGAGAGAGAGTCGGTTCCTTTTGAAACTCCCCGACGCGTTGACCGTGCCTCCCGTTTTCTCGTTTCGGCCCGCCCCATAATTATGACATTCGAGCCTGCGGAAACAATACCCGGCGCTCCGTTCCTTTATTTTTTTTTCTTCATCCTCCACCTCCCGTGCGATCGTCCCGTCCTCGCTAATTGCCGCGCCGTGAAAAATTTATCGTCCCCGGCGCGGCGCGAAAATTAGTCGAATGGATTTTCCTTCCGAAACGCGAGCCGCGAGGGCTTTTCCTTCCGCCGCGGCGCGAAACTCGAAGGCCGGGGGAGGAAAAATCAATCGGCGCGGGGGGGCGGCGGGAGCGTCGAGACTCTAGTTTAAAGCCACTCCATTCTCTTCTTGTCGGTGGCTTTCAGCGAGCTAAGAGCCGTGGAAGGGTCGTGGCTTGCTTGAAAAGAAAGTCGGCGGGAGCTGCGGATCGAAGGGAGAAGGGAAAGCGATTGCCAGGAGGAGTCGCTCGTGTGCCGCTCGGAATCGCGGGGAAAAGAGAAAGGAGGAAGGACTCTGTATTGACGTTCGCCGCGCGCGACGTAATACGCGAGAGGATGAGGGATTCCGATACCCGAGAGTTTTTCCAGACTTGCGCTGCAGTTTTGTATATACCAGCTGCGATCGGATCTTTAGCCTTCGTTCGCCGACTCTCTTCTCAATTTTGCACGTATCATTGGAACGCCGGGGGTATAATTTGTTTCCATTCAGACGAATATCGAGAATGCTTCTTGCCCGATATAACGGCGCGATAAAGCAGGAATCTGGAGGTAGTAAAGTTGAGAAGGTGCTGCAGTTGCATTTAACGATTGCATATGATCCATGTGGAATGGGGCATACTGGTTGTGGTAGGAGGGAGTAGGACAAAATGAGGTTGATGAACTAAACTTTAACTGCCCTTTAAACACGAGGTATATCGATATGATACCTAAGGTTTTGGAGATTGCAGATTCGTTTAGCCATCTATCCGACTTTGTCCTACTCTCCTATTTTCAATAAATTTTGTTTTTATTTTTCTTTAAATTAATTCCAAATTCAGAAACAATGATCTTCTTTATCACCCCCTTAATGCTTTAAAATATTAGTCTTATCACTTACCATTTATTCGAAAATCCAACGGGAAGTTTGAGAGCAGTCCAAGCTGGCGGGTAAATCCGCGGGCTAAAAATCTCTCGAAAAATCAGACTAGCAGACAAAGCGAGACGACGACGGGTAGTAAGGGGGGGTGGGGTAGGAGGGGTGCGATGATAAGCGAAGAGCCGCGGGGCTGCCGCGCAGCTATCGTGACAGATGCCGTCGACTTTAGGCGATGCTCATGGCCCCGAGCGCCCTCTCTTTCGCGGCTCGTTTCACCAGCTCGTCTATCGGCAGATATGACGGGACGTCTCCCTCCGTCCTCCGTCTCTTTCCTCCTTTCTGCTCCTGGCTGGCGCACGGAAATGGAAAATTCAGAGGTAGCGACCCCTCCGCGTACGTGGGGTATTTTCTGTAACAAGCTCTTGAAGATGTGCTCGCGGAATAGAGGGGATCACGTGTCTGCTGCACATACCGTGTATTAAAATGAAATGTACTTGTATGATTGATTTATTCGCCCTTTTACGAGCGTATTTTCGGATTGAGACGTGTATTCAAGGTAAAAAC
Organism: Eurytoma adleriae; assembly: GCA_900480045.1. Lineage (NCBI taxonomy): Eukaryota > Metazoa > Arthropoda > Insecta > Hymenoptera > Eurytomidae > Eurytoma > Eurytoma adleriae. The sequence goes on from UXGC01000323.1 coordinate 85,340, forward strand.
TTCATGAGCCAAATTATACCCTTAAGGAGGTTACAACCACAAGTAGTAAAGTCAATGTACGAGTTGGCTTACGCTTTACTACTGCATAGCGTTTTTTATAGATCTCTTTTCTATTTGCTTTCGCAATGCAATTTATTAAATATATCTCGTTCAATTCGTCAACGAAAGATTATAGGTTTTTATAACTTTTGGAGGTAACGAATGAATATACCCTTAAGGGGGTTACAACTACAAGTAGTAAAGTCAATGTACGAGTTGGCTTAAGCTTGACTACTTCATAGCGTTTTTTATAGATCTCTTTTCTATTTGCTTTCGCAATGCAACAAATTATATTAAATATATCTCGTTCAATTCGCCAATGAAAGATTATAGTTTTTTTTAACTTTGGAGGTAACGAATGAATATTTTCAAATAATTTGTTTGTTAATTCATTTACGTACCAGAATAAAAAAGTAATTTCCCGTATGCATTGTTAATAAAAAATAAAAAGTCTTTTTTCCTCTTTTCTAAGCTTATGCAGTCGAACAAAAATTTAACTGCCCTTTTGGAAAAATCTAGGGATTTGATGAGAACTTTATCTCACTACTGTTCATGGGTCCTTATGGAGAACATTGGATTCTGGTCGGGATCTGGTTAGGATCAGTATGGGACACCCTTCCGTCTGATTTACACACGGCTGTATCTTTGTATACTTTTATTTATAAATCTTTAAATATTCATCAAATTCTCTCTTTGGTAGAAAATCCTCAATCCCATCGAAGACAATTCAAGCGATCGCCTCCGAACATCCGCAGACATCTCCTAAAGTAATTATCCCACACGCCTACACGCTCATAGAAAGCCCATATAGTAGCGACTTAACGGCTGGTCAGTTGAACGGTCAGCGTCACCTCCGCTCGGAATCCACTCGGACGCGCCATCAATCCGCCGCGAGTCAGCTCGAAGGGGGCTTCGGAGCCGCGTAGGCGTGTATCATTTCGGGGCGAGGCTCCCGCGCGCTAGAAGCTCGACCAGCGGACTCAGGCGGCGCGCATCTGCCAACCGCGAACGCATTTAGTGCGGAGAGGAGCCGACGTAGTTAGCCTGATTTATGGGAGCGGTGGCGCTCGTCCCGGCGGCGGCGAGGCCGGCGCTTCGATTGTGCTCCGCCACTCCAATTTTGGCCTTCGCGGATCGGCGTTGACCCGTCGCGCCGCCGAATTAGACCCGGCGCGTGCCCCCGGGCCGCCTATAAATATTGCCGCATTTTCGCCAATTTACCCGCGCTCCCGTCTCGCCCTTTTGACCACGGCTATTTATAGGCGATCCGCCGCGGCTTCTGCGCGCAGTCATTGTTCGCGATTTATTTTCGATTACCGCGAGAGCGCGCGCTTGTCCGATCGACCGATGTAAACAGAGTTGACGCCCCGTCGGTTGGCTGACGCCGAGAACACGGCGAACCGCGCGACAGTTGACGACTTTATTTTTGATTCGCCGGAGCCGCGGATTATCAATAATTTCGCTATTCCAGTGACATGGGATCGCTTATTATTTCGGTCGGATTCGTCGTCGTCGCGATCGCACGCTGACGGCTCGCGTGTCAACGTCGCGCGTGCGTCGCGAGGATTAAAAATGCAAGCCGGCACCTCGGGCGCGGTAATGGGTAAAATCTAGCGGCGATTTTATTTTTAACTATTCATCGGCGCTAATGATATTTCGGTTTCGATTCTGTCCGGAGTCTATTTGTTCAGGTCGCCGTGTGCGGCGAAACGGGCGGAGCGTCAATTTTTAATTGGATCAACGCTAGGCAACGAGTTTTGCAGTCTGATGCGAAAAGGATTTCTTGAATAAGTAAAATATATCCCCCGGGCGTTAAACATTCATGGCGTCATGAACATTTAAGTAGCCTCCGGCAAAGGCCGCCGGGGGTATAAATCGATGTGACGTCACCAAGCCGGAGTTTAAAAAAATGTCCACTCCTGTAAAAGAGGGGTATTAAAAATACGAGAGCTAAAAGTAAGCGGGTGGATTTAAATAAATAAATTCGTATGCTTTCGCGTGGTGCCGATGAACTAGTGCAGAGATTACACGTCTTCGTAAATTATTTAAAATTGAATAATTGACTGCTGGTCGGTAATTAATTATTTCGCTCGATTTATGCATGTATGCATAACATATGTGCTCAATTGCTTAATTAAGCTAATTCTAATGCAATCTGACCGAATCAAGCAAAGAATCGATTTTATTATGCCGAATGTATCCGAGGATAATAGCAGCATACCGTTAATTATACCGCTGATAAAATATCGTACGATTTTCGATATAGCGAACGCGGCATCGTGAAATATGAACTCCGAAAATACCGGATAAAATATTCCCTTTAAGTTCGGAAAGCAGCCGGCAGAATGTGTCCTCTATTATCTCGAATCCGGCGCGGCGAAAGAATCAATGCTCCCGGCCGCTTTGGCGCTCTCCCTTTGCAAATGACGCAGATGGCATAATCTATGAGCCGAAAGTGCAGGAGTTTAAAAATTGACAAGGCCGAATCGATGCGTCCGACGTTACGGCTGCCCCATCGCCGAAGTCGCCGACTCGCTCGTGCTCCAGATAATGTATCGCTCTAAAAATTACGAAAAAAAAAGACGACCCGAATACCGCCGTTATTTAAGGTAAGAGTCCCCGCGACGAGTCGGTTGAATTTTTCCCTCGCCAAAATTAATGCGAGTGGAAGAGGTAGAATTCTTAAAAAATTTGCACGTTAAAAACTTGTATAACGGAGATTTATATGTGGAAGAAGACTGATTTTTAGCGCAACTTGAATATGTTTAAATAAACTATCGATTTGGTTCAAAATGATGAAAATAAACAGAGAATCGTAAACAATATAATAAGGAAATCAACTTTGAAATTATATCAAGAGTCTTCTGAATAAATTATTTATTTCAAATTAGATGTTTATAATTTGGATTTGCCGCTTTAGACGCACTTATAATTTGTTGATAACCACTTGTGCTTTACGCGAACAGAAAAATCAGTAAATTATGAAAATAAACTTTTTTCCCTCAAATGCAAGATTCCAAGGACATTGGGAAACAATTTTTCGCCGGGGGAGGCGCGCTTTCGGTCCAGATTTGTACGTCAAGTGCGCGCGCGAACTTGTCCGTTCCGCAACCTACATTTTCATTACGAAAAGTACGGGCGCGGTGGCGGCGGCTCGCCTGAATGTTTCAGAGCTCCGCCGACGGTGAAGTTGATGGCCGACCGAAATTCCACCGCCGCCGCCAACCGCCGCCTTTAGCGCCCGGCTTTTTTCTCGCGAGAGCGAGCGGAAAACGCGGCTTGATGGCGCGGAATTTGCGTTTCGATTTAAACGTCTTCCTTAATTTTTCCACGCGAATATTTCAACAGTTTTTCCCGTATGAATTTTAATATTTTCCTTTATTTCGCCTGCGCTGTACCGAGCTTTTTAAAACTTGCACCGCGGAAAAGCAGGAAATGAGTGTGTGCGCGAATAAATACAATGGGATTTATTTTTTTGCGGACTGCATATTCATGATTCCACATCTAGCCTGGTAATGTTTCATTAATCGTTAGGAGAAACGGAGATGCGACGGAGAAATTTGTACAGCGATTTTCTAGTATTTTGCGCGTAGTAAATATTTTTCAAGCGCTCCGGGCGTTATATTATTCAAACCATCCGTATGTCGAGTACACGTATATGGAAATATTGGAAGAGCAAGTCTACTTTTTCCCCTTTTTATTTTGCTTACTTCTTGTTACTTATTTCTCTTTATTCGCGTCGCTCATTGGGCGAATATTTCATATCCTTTTTCATTCAAGCAGTGTTTACTTTGGGGAGGATATTGGATATTTAATACGGAAATTGTTTATTTTTTAAGTACAATATTAGTATTATATATACTATTATTAATAAGGCATTGTATATTAAAATTTTTCATCTAAAAAACTAATTTATCTCTACATGTACATTTTTGAAAACACGCTTTTTTATAAGAACCGTCTTGTTGATTCAACATTGAATGTCTCTAAACCTCAACTTTAAAAGCGGTTTTGGCTTCGTACAACTAACCAAATAGAGCGAACCAACCACTGCCTTCCCTCTGTTAGATAGAGACCAGTTCCAATTACGACTAATGCCTTTTGGTCTCCCCTCTATCGCCAAAAATGAAAGCTACCTAGCATTCAACGCGCATCGGCGCAGGAGCTTTACGACTCTTGCAAAAGTACTTGATCTTTCGCCCTCTAACTCTACTTCTGCGCACGCTCCCTCGTAAAAAATCATCGACGTCTCGAAATAAGCTTTGTATTCAGCGAGCCTCCGGGGAAGAATTCATTTGGCTGCGCTTCACTCATTGGACGACTCATCGGTCGATACGCACCGCCGCCACTGCGCTCCGGAGGAAAAATTTTTTATGCTCGTAACGCCTACCGCTGCACCTCTGCCTTTCAGTTTTTTTCGCGCGCGATACTCTTTTCACATCCCGGGTAATTCAATCTCACGCAGCGCTACCGACCTTCGGTATCGCACACCGCTTTAAGACGAGCAAGCAAATAAATGTAGCTGCATTTTAGATTATTGCTCGGAATATCTATAAATGTGATATCTTTTTACTACAGTATTTTAATGATAACTACTGATGCAAAATTTAATCTAGGAACATATTTCAGGTTCATTCGAGTAGTAATAATTTTATATTCAATTATGCATTACCAGTAATTAATTCAAATCTGTCTAATTAATTATGTACATTCATTATTACATTTCATTCTAAAATTACAACATATACTTATCTTTTATTATTTAATAATTATGCAAATGGAAATTTAGTTAACTCTGAAAGGATTCATAAATTTGAATTATTATCTATTAGATCGAAATAGAACGTAGGTAAGATTGTCTATATAAGGATATGCTCAAATTGTACTTTCGTATTTTTTAACTCCGTATCTATTTAAAACGAATATCATTTAGAAATACACTTATTATTTATTATTTTAAATATCAGCTTTCCAGCTGCCTCGAATGAATCCTACATACAGATCCCGTATAAACGCATCAAAAGTTAATGCGAATGTACAGCGAAACCGACGACAACTCAATAACAACCATAATCATCGCTATATACATCCGAGTCGCGCGTTTAAGGAGCCGGTAGGAGCTCAGTCGCTCGTCTAATTGAAATCCCCAACAGTTTTGCATAGAGATTTGCAATTAAATCAGCGGAAGGGCGTCTGCGAGTTCATCCCGACCGCCAACTTCGCGCATTATACACGCATGGCCTCGCAAACAGACCGACGTGCCGAGTGCGCGAACCGAGCGAGAGAGAACCTGATAGTCGGGAGATAGAGAGCGAGATAGGGAGAGTGCACTAGCGAGTTTGGTGGCTCGAAGACAAACAGAGCAAGAAGCGCCGCGACAATGACGGCTCCCAAAGAAGCAAGACTCCGCTGGCGGTGGGGGGGCAAAACACTTCGGGGATGCTAATCGTCGGTATGGCCAGAAATTAACCGGCCGTCGTAAACACGAGCCTGCCCGGAAGTACTTCGGCCGGAAGAACGCGTCCGTCGCTTCGGGCGCCACCTACAACGAGCCGGCGCGCACCGGACTTGCAAAGCCAAAGCGAAGGCAAAGACCCTGTACCGAGCAAGAGATAATCAAGCGTTTACCCCGTGCTCAATTTTCGACGGATCGGCTCGGAGCTTTGTTAGGTTGCACGGAGATTTTGATAATTTGGATTATTGATTCGTATTAGCGGATGCATGGAAATCCTCCGGTCGTCGACGTTTCCATTAAAAGGATTAAAGACCGAAAATCAGATTTAATAAACGCCCCATCCATCGGAGAGCTCTTCTGGAATTGATTTTATTGCGTTAAAATTATTGAATTATTTTATGATTAATTCCTGACTTAACGGTAACCGTATTTTACTTCGGCAAATGTTCTTAATGAAATGAAATAAGGATATCCGGTTAAGAAGTGGAAAAAAAGATTAACTTGTCTCGACGTTTATTCCTTATCTTATTAAAGCTTCCAGAAATATGCCAACTCTTTGATACGGGTTGCGCCGTACAAGTCAAAATTCGAAATTTTCGAGACTTCTTTCACAAAAATGAATATATGAAAACATTTTAGACATTCATCATCAGCTGGATCTACTCTGGAAGTGATGTATGATGTTTAATATAATTGTACCAGATACAATGTTAAAATTGTTTCCAGCTCAAATAATATTGTTAGCGATGTCGGATACAATGATTGATTCGGTCCTGTATGAAATGCCCTTTACCCTTTCCGCGCCATAAAGAATTTTACAAACTGCTCCAGCGTTCGGTGCCTTCGAAACTGATCGAGCAAAACACGATCCTCTCGCTGCACATTTCTCACCGGCGATACCGGGATAATTCGTCTTGGGCGCATCACCGATTCGCTTTAATTAGACGCGAACTTTTGCCTGGACTCGGGGAAGCAGGCTGGTAGGAAAGATAGACAGGCGGATCGCTTGAGCTACATCTGCAATTGAAATGGTAACGAGAGTAAGAGGTGGAGGGGCCGTCGCTCGTAATTAATCGATCGAGGCGCCGCCACCGTTCGCGCGTACCTATTAATTGGAAGTATAACGAGACGCGAGATAGACGTTCCACGGATACGTCCGAGCGGGAATTGCGAGGGGGAGAGAAAGATCCGTCAGGATTCACCGTGTGGTACGCATTTTATATTTCTTTTTTCACTAGCTACTGGAGCTTCCAGGTCGTCGAAGACTTAGGGGGTGCGGATTTGTGGCTGCGATTCGATCGGCAAGTAGTACACGTTTGATGCATCAATGTCTATTACAAATTTGAAAATTTCGCGTGCAAAGTAACGAGAATTTCAGATTTTTTTCAATATTTCTCAGTTTTTTCGTTGTACATTCAATTTAAATATGCAGAAAACTTGCTGAATACAATTTCTGTTGCGTTGAAAAAAAAAACCCTTAGGTATTTGCAATCGACAGTAGCCTCTGGCAGGAGTCGAAAATTGTCTAAAAGTAAATAAAACGCTACGAATATATAGTTTGAAGTTTGATTTTTTGCTGCCAATTTAAATAAAAAATGAAATTACTATAACATGCTTTACTCAAACTTTGTTTTGTTTCAACTTTGTCATTTTAAACAACATGTTGTAAACAAAGTTTTCTCTCAATTCTCCAGGGATCACATTTAATTTAAAAGAAATTTTTATGTTTATTTACAAAATTAGAAACTACGCTCGAATTGCGGAGTAGCTTTAAAACAGTTTTCGCGAACAACAAGATAAATCATTTTAGGACCTAAATGAGAACGGAAAGCATCAACGTGCAGTTAAAACGAACCCCCATTGCATTGCTAGATAAGTATCTCGTGTGCTGTTAAACTATATCGGATGAATCGGCCATGAATATTAATTTACCGTTAGGTATATCCAAGACTCTCAATTTTCGCACATCCGTTACTGAAATAATAGCGAATTCGTTGCCCTGCCCTGGGTGGGGGAGAAATGACAGTCCTCGCGATGGAAGTATACTGGCGGCGAACATCCTCGGCGGTGTCAATAAACGGAAATGGAATTTCGCGATTGAATTAATCGCGGGGCCAGAGCGGACCTAATGGAAAAGTAATTGGCGCTCGCGAGCGAGTTAAGCTCGGATTAATCGGCCCCGTCAGCCGCAACCACCGTAGTTTTCGGCAAGTTTCTAGCCGATCGTCCTTTAGACTAAAAGCTCCCCGGGTACAGGTGATGCCTTCATCGGTGCAAATAAGAGATTTTGATCTTCTCGATGTAGAAATTATAATATTAAATTTTTTGGGTAGGACAGGACTGAATTTATTTTAAAATTGACTTGCAACAATTTTTTATCTTGGAGGAAAATCTGCGGGTACTCGAGTTTTTCAGACAAATAGTTCAAGGACAAAAATTGATTGCATTAATAATTATTAAAAATATTTTAAAATTTGTTTAAAATTGAGTTTTGCACGCGAGATGAGTGCTTAAGATTAATAAGCACAGCTTAAAAAGAAATAAAAAGTCTTGACATTCTCGAACGGGCGGAGAATGAAGTGCGCTGTAAATGAATGGATTTTTCAACAAGGCCGAAATCGTAATTTATAGAAATTTCTCGTTACAGAGCGCCACTGACTGCATATTGAATTCCGATTCATCGGTTTTCGCATGCTACGAAACTTTATTTTCTTTATTGAAATAATTGAGAGGAATACAGCGCAGTTGCATACGCAATTCACTTTCAAAAAACGGTGTAAGGGGAGGAGTTACATTACCATTTACCATTTTACCGGAAAAATTAAATTATTTTAATTGGGCCATTTCGATTTCAATAGTTTTGTAGTTTAATCATAAAAGAATTGAAAAGAAACCTCATTCAAGCAGTGAAAAAGTTTGATTATAGAATAAATGCTTTCTAGACTTATTGCGATTTAATTGGTAAATGAAATTTCATTATATAGTAAACGATTTAATTAATACATGAAAAATATGAATTAATTCCATTAAAAAAAAAACTTTGAATAATTAAATTTTATTTTAAATTCTTTACGAACAAATTTCCTTTTAGATAAAAACATAAAAACAAATTCAATTTTATCCCGGCGCTCTCCGAATGTGTGCGTATTTAGTATACGATACGTTTTTGCATTTTTCAATTTAAACGCACTCGAAATTGAGAAAAGATTGCAGGAGGCAACGGGAGGACTAAGCGTTTCTCGCGCTCCTTTGACCGATGCTAACGAGGCCTGATTAAACAAGAGGTGGCCCCGCGATGACCTTTCGTCCCCCTCGTACCTGAAGACGTCGACGAAACGACAAAAAAAATACAAGAAAAAAAGAAAGCGAAGGAACGAGGAAGAAACAATGCCGGCGTATCGCTGACTGAAAGGAGGCCTTTCTCGAGCCCCGAGCAACACTTCGCGATTTGCCTTCTAAAAATTTACCTTTCCCCTTCTTCGTCCATCCCCTTTGTTCGCGTTCGTCTTTCCTCTTCTTTTTTTTTTGTTTTTTTTTACAACGGTTCTCGAATTTTTTCTCTCTCCTCGTCGTCCAGCCCTTTTTTCGCGAGATCTGAGTCGAGAAAATCGAAAAGCCGAGTCTTCTGGGATTTTTCTTTTATGCCCCTGCTTTCGCGCTCAACGCTGTACTTTTTCATTCGAGCTGAATGTGAGGCTTGCGCGCAAACGCGATTGCGTTAATTAAATTCGTTTCGATCGAATATTTGGTTTGATTGAATTGCACTGCCTCTTTACAAAATGCTTTATAGTTTTACAGTAAACGACATTACACGTTAAAAAGTATATTTATTTTTTCCAGTTTTTTAAAAGTGTACTCGATGATTATTTTTTCCATTGTTCGAGAAATTATTAAAAAACCGAGTTTCCCTCAATTCAAATGTATTGTTTTGTAAAAATATTAATTTTAACTAAAGCCACAGACCAATTTTTTTATTTTCTTTTTACGCTTTAAAGGTAGTATAAATTCCCATTGTAAAAATTTTTTTCTCATTAAAACGCTTTCCAAACTTGTGTTTTTTGTACGGCAATTTCCACAAATGCTGTAAAAGTTATGTTTATTCCGAATCCACTGTAGTCTGTGCAGTCATTTTTGATTTTTTTGCAAAAATAATCACTTTTAACTAAAAAATATTCGTAAACATTTATCTGTAAATAAAATGGTAAAGTAATATAAACGACATTACTGTACTTCTAATTTTGTGTATGGTTGAAGATATAATCTGCGCTCGCAACATTACAAACTGCTCTAATCTTTATGTTCAAAAGTTTTTCTTACAATTGTAGCACCGTCGAATGAGCAAAAGGATGCAAAATTGTTCGAAAGCAAAAAACGCGCGCACTCGGCTTCCTCGACTTAAACTTTTTCACCTCTTCGGTGTGCCCTCAACTACACGCGTGACTTTATGATTGCGAGCTAAACATTTCACCGTTGAAATATATTCCGAAATATCGATGTCTGTTGTTTACTTTGTTTCGCCAATTTTTTTAAAAGGTTACACAAAAAATGAATTTTTTTGCCGTCCAAGCGCTTGCGACTGACGCATTCGCCGCGAGCTGCGGAAACTCGTGTAAAAAATTGTACATTGTATACTAGCTTTTCAATTAATTCCTTCATTTTTCAGGATATCTGTACTTTTTCAACTGTTCGTGCGTTAACAGTGTAGGTACTAGAAAAGCGAACTTTTATTTATTTATTTATTTATTTATATTTTTTTTTCGAGAATTATATAATAAAATACGAATTTTGTTTTCATACAAGCGCTCACATACCAACACCCTCTCAGCGCGACATGCGAAATACTCTGTTAATTACTGAAGTATTTTTTTAATTAATCCCTTCATTTTCCAAGGGTTCCGCTGCGATTTTCAGCCTCGGTTACATACCCCGAGTTTTTCCGCCCGACCGATTCGAAATGCGTTAATTCCGCGCTCACGAATTCGCAGCCGCGGACGCAAAGACAAAAGGCAGAGCCTGTGCCTGTGCAATGCCTCGGCCAAAACAGCGAATCTCGCGGGTGCCGATTTTCATTTCGGTTCGTCCTCATCTCGGCGAGCGACGAGAGAAAAAGTCCGAGTTTTTCTCCTAAAAATCGCGCGTCACCGTAAAAAGCGACGAGGTGGTAAGCTGCTGCTTTTTTTTTTGCGCCCTCCGCGTTTCTCTTGCCTCCAATAATTCCGCGTATTGATCGCAAGTGGCTGTTTCGCAAATTGATGAACTTTTCAGGAAAATATTCGATATCGGGACGGCGCGCGCTCGCGCGTTTTTTTAGCGCGTCGATGGAATATTCAATATTTTTTTGCAACTCTCTCCTATTGGCGTTTTTTTTTTCATTTTTCTCGCATAAAGGAAGGCGAGGAGGGAAGGTTTATAAATTAAAAATAAATTCACGTCGCCTGGCGAAACAATGAAGCCACGATGAATAATTTCAAAAATAAAGTTGCGATTATAGAACGCGCCGAGAACTCGCTCTACTTTCCGAGCGAGAAAACGGAAGCGTAATGTGTTAAATAAAAATAACGCAAGGATTTGTTTTTTTTTTAATATTCAATACTGACCTTCTATTCTAGTTTGAAAACTGTTGATTGAATTAGAATCAAAGTTTATTACTTTATTAAAGGGATCATTTTTGTAATTTCATTTTCGTCTTTAATTTATTAATCATTGTGATAATTACAATTAATAAGAAATGCTAATATAGAAAAGCAAGCAATTTCAATAATTTTTCACCTACATGAAATAATCGTGTAATATTTAATTAAACGTTTCTAGATATTGATTTATTAATAAGCTCTCGATTAAATACCCACGTAATAAAGAATTTAAATTTTTTCATAAAAAAACTTGGAAGAATTATTTCAACAAATTAAATTAAAATATTTTCGCTCGAGTTTCCGAGGCATTTTGTAATGTATGAAAATTAGTGTTGATCTAAAAAGCAATATTAAATATAAACGTATTAATTAAGTGATAAATTTCCCTTTTTAGAGTTATATCTGCATAACGACAATTTTCCGTTAGCATGCCAAATTTTTTAAGCCGCTCGAATCTCCAATAAAAAAAACCGAAGATCAGCATCTTTCATTGTAGTGTTTATTATCTTGAGACGACTTAATCCCAATAATTTTTCGCGCCGGTGTGCGGCAGCCGAGCGGCGGCAGATTTTAATTCCGCCTCTTGGGGCAACGGCATGCGCGGGTGAAAAGTTGTATTGGCGCGCAAACGAGTTTCGGAAACGCGTTAATCGAGTTCTGGACGCTCGGGGGAGAAACGGAGAGAGAAGGACCGAGGGAAAGAGAGAGAGGCGAGAAAAGCCTCGCGAAAGCCGGCAGTCGCGACCTTTCTTTTTCGGAATCGCCGCCTGACTGATGTGTTCGTATCGAAGTTTCCACTCTCGCGTTAAGGAGTTTAATCGATCGCAGGCCTTTTTTTTACGTGGCGCCTTTAAACGACCACAATAATTGTTGCATCCAACGTCCCGTTCGTGTCAACCGCTTTATTCGGGATAGTGAGGATCGCATGAATTTCGTGATAACAGTGCATTGCACAATCGTAAAAAGTAATTTCCATGATATTCATTGATTATAGGGTTTAGGAGGTTTGATTAATAATTTAAATTAATTACGTTTTCATCAAAATTATTTTATTGACAAAATTCGTCTGTTTATCGACAAAATTAATTAAAAATATTATAATTTAGAAGTTGTAACTCCAGTTAAATTATTGAATAGCTTCTTCGGACGTTCAATACTAAAATAAGCATTTTCTTTTTGCTTTGAAAAGTTTTTGCTAAAAATGAAAATAATTATAGTGATCAAGTGGGTGTAGATTCGTATTTGGCGCTAATTTAAGTGCATCTCCCTTGCTTGCGCGCTTGCGACCTCTGGTGTTCGAAAATCATCCGAGAGAAAATGCAGAACTTGAGGCACGTAGAAGAAGGGGGATGTGAGGCAGCTGCAACTTCGCCACTTGCCGACGAGAAGAGCATAACGTGACGGTCGCATTACACGTCGCGAGAAATTTCCTTTCGAATTGTACATATTTGACCATTATATTTTTGAAAAAATAAACGTACCATATTGAATCGGTTTTAAAAAAGAATTAAACGTTAAAAAAAGCTGCCTTCCATTTCGTTTTATATTATGCATTTATTATGCATTTGAAATAAAAATTTTACTTCGAACAATCGCATTTAAAATTTAATTGCGCTTTTTTTTTCATTTGGTGCACGGTATAGATAAAAAAAAGCGATGTAAATATCAAATTTGCAGAACCAATTTAAAAGGACATTTAAATACGGTTAAAATTTTCATTTTTAATTATTAAATTCTTTTATTAATGTTTTTTCCCAAAAGTTCGATTCACACATTATTACCTCGCTGCAATTAGTACGCGAAACTAAATCAATAGTACATTAAAATTGAATTGAAAATGAAAATGAAAATTGAATTTAAAATGAACTCAGTCATACCTGCAATGCAATAATTAGCGGTATTTAAATCCTCGAAATATTTAAGAGCGCGATTCTTAAAAAAAAGTCGAAAAGCGAAAGTTCGCAGCAAAGTAGTCGTAACTTTAGCACTCGGTGGCTGCGTAGCACTTGCTTTCCTCTTCCGTTTTCCGGCGGCGGGCTGACGGTCACGTACAACCTGTTATGTTGCTCGGTTCTCGGGGACGCCGGAGCCTCCCACCGGCGGGTCGACGCGCGCATCCTGGCCGGCTCAGGTCAGCGGGTAGGGGAAGCGTGCGAGCGAGCGAGACGGGGCGAGGGAGAGCGAGAAGGAGCGAAGGAGAGAGAGACAGAGAGAGCTGCGGCTCTCGGCGTAGGCAGGCAGAGCCGTTCGCGACGACTGGTTAGTGCGCACCGTGCCCGTGTGTCGTGCGTTAGCCGCCCGTGTGTCACGTCCCTCCGTGTGTGCCTCCCTCCTCCTCCTCCGCACGCCACCTCCCGACGAGGCCGAGACGACGCACATACCGCGCCTCCGGAGTGTCTCGCCGAGTGGTGCCTCCTCGACCCCCTTCGGACACCACGCACAAGTGTGTGCGCGTGCGACCCTCGCCAGAGACTCAGCCGTCGGCGTCGCACCCCGCGACTCAGGACCCGTCAGAGGAAACAAGGAGCAGCGTCAGCCCATGACCCCGCTGGCTTAGGTAACGCCACCCGGTATCCGCTGCCGCTGCCTTACGAGTGCGTGTGCGTGTGTGTGGCTGTGCGAGTAAACGCGCGCGTGCCCGTGGCCCGGCGTCTCGGGGAGCCCCGAGGTGCTCCGAAAGCGACGCGTGCACGCTTTTTTTGAGGTTAGGGCTGCAGAACGTCGGACGTGCTCTCTCTCTCCGCGCCAGCTCTTTAAACAACGGGGAAAACAGAGGGTGGGGGGGAGAAAAATCCAGGCTCTTTAAAAAGAGGCAAACTCGGAATTTCGGGGGAGCAGCGGCGCGCTCCGCTCGCGGGCGTCGGTACTTTCACCGGCGCGAGCCGCGGAATGCGCGCGTTGCGCAAAACCAATAATCACTATCGCCGGCCGCTCGCTGCTCCGGAGCAACCTCGGCTCTCGCGCTCCGGCCGCTCCGAAAATTCGTTTCGGAGCACGCCTCCCCCGTAGAGGTTAGGCCGCCTCCGCTATTGCGAAACTCCGCGAAACTCCGCGCGACGCGTGCTGTGGAACCTCGGGTTCGAACGCACCGCGGCGTTCGGGCTTATATCGATTGCTCCCCCGCGGTGCCGTGGGGGAACGGGGGTCGCTCTCTCCTGCAGGAAGCGCGTGCCGCGGCTCCCATGCGCCCGTCGGCGAATTCTTAACCTCAAAAGGTGCCTCGGATGGGGGACTTTCGTGTCGCGGGGATACGGGGAGAAAGAGGGAAAGAGCAAGGAGAGAGACAGAGATGTAACGCTGCGTCGGACGACGAAAGGACGAGAACGGAGCAAAAGGACGGCCGGCTGCGACGTTGCCAGCGCCGCCCGGCGATTTTTGATAGCGAGCGCGTGCGACGCCGCTGCTCCGGTTTGCATCTTTTTTTTCTCTCTCGCTGTGCGACGACCATGCGAGCGCGGAAAGGCTCGCTCGTGTTCGATGGCGATTCAATGATCTTTTCCCGTTTGGAGAGACGGCGGAGTTGTCATCGTCGCCCGACTGCTTGCGAAGTCGTTCGACTGCCTCGCCGTCGCTCCAATTTGCACTTTTAGATATACAGCTACGAGTGTGCGAGTTTCGTTTTTAGTAGGATGAAAAATTTGGAATGGAAATAACAGTTTCTCACCGAGAGAAATGAAAATTCGATATCTGAAGCTGTTGTTGTCTTTGAAAACATCAAAGTTTTGAAAAAATGTTTTCGTTTTGTTGCGCGAATTTTTAATTTCCCATTTGAATTTCACAATTAGTTTCCTGAATAAATTAAGTCTTTAAAAGACGTTAATGGTTCTTCCTTAAACACAGTAAAAAAAACAATTACGTGTTATCTTTTGTGGGTCGACGATTTAACAAAAAATAGAAACGAATTGCAATTAACTGAATTTCCATTTCCACGCTCGCTCGCTGTTTATACTCCAATGTTAGCAGGCCGCCAGATAACGCACGGTAATGGCAAGCAACTTTTACCGAACCGTCTCGCATTCCGTACTTTCCGCGTAAAAACAAACAGCGCAACAGTCCACGCCGGCGAATTAAAAAATAAATTCCGCACAACCAACGTCGCGTTCGGCGCGGGGTACGAATTGAAGCGCAAAAAAAATGTAAAAAATACTGTGAATACGCGAAGAAAAGAAGGGATAAAGAAAGGGGGGAAAGCGGCGGCAGAGCGGCAACGCATTCATATCCTCAAATCAAAAGCCGGCGGCGCGTATTGATTGTTTCGTCGCGTCTGGCTGCTGCTGCTGTTGCTGCTGCTGCTGGAGAGACTGGCTTTCCTGTTTCTCCCTCGTTTTCTCACGCGCGCGCTTTTAAATGCAAAAAGAAGCCCCAGTCGTGATAAGGCACTGGCTGTACGTGCGCATTTTTATATCGGGACGCGACACTCGTCGTGCGAACGCTACGGTGGAAAGAAGTTTCAATGAGTTGTACCATAACGTTAATCATAATATTTGCCTGATGTGTCGCATTAGAAATGTTAACAGTATTGGGTTGTAACGCGATGCGACCCCTCGCGGCGGAAACAAGTACCAATACCATAACTTTCACGCCCCTGTGTCAGATCTCAATGCGGGAGAGAAAACGGGACTCGCGCGAGAAAAATTAACCCGGCTCGTTTGCGCTGCTCGCCTCGCGCCGCTAATTCGCCTTTATGATTATTTTTATTTCGCCCGAGACTTTTTGCTTTATTTTTAGTTTAGATAAACTTGTTAAACTGAAATGAGGACGGAGGATAATTAAATTTTGGCGTATGAACTGTGATTTACCAAGATGATGCAATTATTTCTGCGGCTTCGCAGCATCAAGACTAGAGTCTGTTTTTCGTGAGTTTGAGAATGTGCAAAGGTGAATTTTGCCTTCATTTGAAAATAGTGTTCAGTACGTCTATTGCTTTAATTAATTCTATTTGATAAATTATCAAAATTTATGCAGACTTGTATGTAATTGATTTTGAAAAAAGTAGAATTGCTCTTCTGAAAAGTCACAAATTTTTAGTTGATAATATAAGCATTATTTAATTGGCATATTGACATAATCATTTTAAAAAATTGTGCTATCAATCTGTATTACTTTGTGTGTTGAAAAGTAATCGCTAAACAGAATTTTTTTAAATTTTCGCTAATTAAAAAATCAAATGCAATAAGAGAAAGGTATAGTAAAAACTTTTTGTACAACAGGTGTATTACATCATATAAACATTGCTAGTATGACTCATTGAGCACTTTTCCTTTGCGGGTATATTTTACACGCAATAAAAAGTGCTCGACGTGTCGCAATTGCAGGAAATTAATTAAAAAGTGGCAAAAATGCAAGAAAAGTTTACGTGAAAAACTTATGAATGTAACAAACAATAATCGGAAGTTCATTTTTCTTAAATTTTCGCACACGTCCTAAACCCATATCTAAAAATATATTTCAAAAAAATGTAGACTCGCGTCAAATTTAAACTGTTCTCAATCGGTACAAAATAATTCAGCAAACACAAATTTTATTTATCCTCCACGTTTACCTAAATACAATAATAACATTCACGTCCAATAAAAAAATCATAGCATACAAATTTTGACCACAGTAGCTCAACAAACGTCCACCGATAACTTAAAGCCCCCCAAATCGAAACTAATCACCTCGCCGCGGCACAAAAAAAGGAAGCGAAGCCCGGCGAAATGCGCTCGTCTCGTCTCAGCCGAAGAAAAAGGTCAGGCGAATTTTCTCCGCGGGCTCGCCGAGCGAGGGAACCGGGCCGCGGCGCTCGCCGAGCAAAAAAAAAAAAGAAAAAGAAGCGGGGAGACGGGAAAAGCGGCCGGCAAAACCGGTCGAGCGCGCGCGCGCGCGTAACGGGCGGCGCGGAAGGAGCGCAGCTGCTCGAAGTGGATTAGCTCTTGCCCGAGCGCGCGCACATGTGCATACTTGTACGTGTGTACATACGTGTGTGTGCGTACGTGTACGCGGCGGATAGAACGAGCGAGCGGAAAAAGAGCCGGCGGAATGCGAACGGGAGCGGGAAAAACGCGCTTTCCGTCAAAACAACGCGGGCGCGCGGGAGCCGACCGTTAGGAGCCTGGCCATCATCCGGCGGTCGCCGGATCTCCGCGGAGCGTTCGCACGATTAGCGGCCCGGGAGTTCGCGCGTCGCCCGGCGAACGAGGGTGCCCCGGCCGCCGCCGCGGATAAGTGGGTTAGCCGGCGAGACTCGCCGTTTCGATCTATACGTCTGAGATGTTTAATTTGATTTGCGGGGAAAATAATTAACGGCCGCGTGCGAGGAAATTAAATGGTGAAGGCGCGAGGGTGTATATGGTAATGTGTTTTAATTTGATTAGAGATGGAAAAGTAAATTGAAAAATTTACTGTCAGTTATTTGGGATATCCAATAATGGAGGATGCACTGGAAGCGGGAGAAAAATGACTATAATCTGCGGATATTACTATTTTTGTCATAAAATTTTCCAAGATTATTGTAATTTTTATCAGGTATCAAGTCTGACCATACGAAAATAAATTATTGTAATAACTATTTTAAAATTACTGTGTAAACTACTGATGAGATATTTAAATCAAGTAGAAAAATTAAATTGGTTTGCAATTACTGGTAAACTTAAGGAATTCTTCCAAAAGTGGTAAATAATTGTCAACTAACTATTGGAATAACGTACTTCATCAGCAGTTTTTAGTAATTTGAATTATTGAATTTTAGTACATTTTAAAAAGGGAATTTATAGTAAATTTTTCTGCATTTCTTTCAGTGTAGATATTTCTTTGAGGAGATGGAATTAGTTTATGCATAATTTGTACTTGTAGATATGAAATGCAATTTTCTCAGGAAATTTAAATAAATTTAATGATGGGAAAACATTGTTTAAAAAAGAAACTCTTCCAACTTCTATAATTTAATATCGTACTACTTATTAACTTTACGATATAATATTTTTTTCGTGCACTAGCGTAGCTAGGAAATTTTCACTTTTCACTTTTGCAGTTAAATGGAGCATTAAATTATACGAGTAATACCGTACTTCACATAAATATAATTTAACAATAAACGCAAGGTTTAAAAAAAAGTATTCAGCAAAGTACAATTGTTCCTTTAAAAAAAAATTCTTGTTTTTTAATCACCGGTAAGTTTCAAGTCTCCAGTCGCGGTAAATACCAGGCGAGCTTTCGCGTCTTTGAATGCGAAACGAAGTTTTATTCATATTTCGTGCTCGCCGGTAAAATATTTATTATACACGGCGCGGCAAAGATCCTTGAAGTATTTACAGCGGGTGGAACATTTGAAACGCCTTTTTCCGAGCTTTTACCGTGAAAGAGATTCACGCCACGGGGTCAAGCTCGCCTTCTTTCACTGCACCTTTTTAAAAGCTCCCCTTTGCAAATTAATAAAATAAACGCGACGCGAACACAATGACGAGAGCGCGCGCCGCTTTTCCCCTCGATCCCCGGGGGTACGCGAAAGAGAGCTGCAGGTTATGCGCTGCAAAATTTATCGCCGCGACGCATTAAAAAGTGACGAAAGTTATACGAACTGCAAAGCGGCCCGGGTGCGACCTTATTCGAAGGACTCGATATTCCCCGTCGACTTCAATTAAAACACGCGCTCCATCCGGCCGATTGGAATTTCCATCCGATGAATAAAGCACAATGCGACGCGACGGATCCTCTCCGAGCCGCGGAGACGTTTAACGGGTGAGGGGAGAGAGAGAGGAAAAAAAAACGCCGCGGTTTGTTGCCCCCGCTGCGCCGAAAGTTTTTCCTACGGTTACGTAAGGATATCCTCGAGTTCGCCAGATGTTCGCTGCGCCGGCGACGGGACAAAAAGAAACGAGCGAGACGTCCGCGCGCCGTGAGAAGATCCTCAATAGTTTTTTGCCGAACTACAAGTGCATGCTGAACTCCCATTGTTGTTTCTTCCTTTTGAATTCGTCGCTGCTTTCTTTCTTTTTACGATCGGATATTAAAATATTGTCTTGTAAAAGTTTCATACTTTTATTACACTCTGTTTATTGACAAAAGCGTATATCGTCTTCTAAAAGATAAGAGTTTTTTTCTCTTAAGATAAAAATTCAGCTCCTTATCGCGCCTTATCTCTTAATGCTCATCTCCTTATCTTCTAAAACTGATTTAGTAAATTATTTATAAACATTTGCTTTACGTTTATTTATTTATTTTCTAATTTTATTTTATTCAATGATCGCGTTGTGCAAGGGTATATTATAACATTTTTAATAAAAGTTGTACACGTGATACTTTTGTAGGATAGTAAACTCGTTACAGCGATATTCGGTTACACTGAGGTTACGTTCGTTTTTAGCTCGCGTTAATAATTCTTACCTTCGCAAAAGCGTTACACGTGTTTTGAATTTTCGTATAAATTCGGACAAGAACCGGGTCGAAATTTCATCTTTCATAACTCGATAAAAAAGTTGACCGGTAAAACTTTTGCCCCAATTACCAAAGTGAAATTCGATAAGCGCAATTAGGTTTCGCGACTTTGAGTTCCGCGCGGCGCTCCCCATCAGCCGGCAATTAATTTTCAATTCGATGTAATACACGCGCGGCGCTCGAAATTCGTAAAAGCCGCAGCAGCTTCTCCGCTGTAACTCGACTCATCCATCCTCCATCCGAACTTCTGTACCACCTCTCGTCGACTGTATAGACACATATCCAACAAATGGACAGCATCGAGAGAAATGGCTTGTTTCTATTTGAGCGAGTCGTCAAAGCGGGTGGCGTAGTAACTCAATTTTAAGCGACTCCATCTCTCTCGCGAGAAGAGTATAAACGAAGGGGGGAAAAAAGCGGAGCGACACGGCCAATGAGTTATGGCGTCTCGGCTCCATCTGCTGGGCGGAAAAAAATGCGGCGGAAGGGGCGTCCGTCCCGTGCGACTGACGCGCGAAAAGAAAACTCCGCTACGTCGGGAAAAAGGACGCGAGACGCGCTTAATTATGCCGTCGCGCGCGCGCGCGCGTCTCTCCTCCGCGCGATTCCTCGCCTCGCGGACGTGCGCTTTGAAGCCGAGACCAGAGGAACGCTTCTGAGGTTATTCTCAGCTCGGTAACGCCGTTGGAAGATGCGACTTTTCCGTTTTTAGATTTCCGCGTTTTTCTCGATGATGGAAATAGAAGCGCGGAATGATCGGGGGTTTGAAAAAAAATTGTTCAACCCGCACGGGTATGTTTATTAATAGCTTTTCAATAAAGCATCCGAAATATCGTTGATGCAGATTTGATGAAATCAATTGCTCCTAGCGAAATTCGGTTGCAACAGTCAGCGGATGAAATTGACCGGAAAACGCGGCGATTTTGAAGTGTTCATCGTGACGATTCGGAAATTTCATTAATCATCCGACCATTAATCAAACGCGTCCGCAACTTTTCTCTGGCAGCGTCGATTGCCGGCTCTCGAATCTCCCGAGAAAGGGGATGCGAGGCAATTAGCGATATCTGAAAAATGACTCTGCGGAATGCAGCGGCCTCGCGCCCCCGTAGGCATTAGTCGCCTCCATCAGCGGCTCGCGTATAGGTGACCCTGGCTACTTACCGCCACCCCAGTCGTTTCCTCTCCGAAGATTGTCCGCCTCATCGACTTTTGCAATAATCGATCGATCCATTCTTTATTTACAGTATTGAGCGCGACCCACGCCGTGCGGAAGATAAGTTGGCTCGCGGTCCGAGGGACGATTAATTAAAAAAGTTTGATTAAAAGAGTGATTCGCAAAAATAAGGAGCTTAGAGAGAGGGAGAGAGATAGATAAGGTGGTTCATTTGAAAATTTTACAGTCGAATAGCGAGGTGTGGATCGGGTTACGAAACTAGTTTCGCCGCTGGAACCGAGTCCGCGGGGCTTTAATTAAAAGAATCGTTAATCTTGATACCTGACCATGCGATCCGTTCGAGAAAATTCGTCTTAATCTGTTCTCGGAAAGGGGGCGATTAACAAGATCTGAGAAGTGTCTCACATTTTCCGAGACCAAAAGAGTACATAACTCAAAGTTAATGAAAGTCTCATCGAAATTAGATTGGCTACTTTGAACCTTCTTTTCACAATCGAGCGATTTAATATCGCATTATAAATTCAACACTCGTAAATCCAATGAAACTTCTTTCCGCAGTGAATTAAACCTTCCGTTTTCTTGTTCATTTGATCAGACGTAACTCGTACGCACAGTCAAAACTATTCGAGTTAAGTAGGCGAATTCTTGAAACAACAATAAGGCACAAACATCAAATGCGAATGAATGTGTGTATTAAACGTGAAATAGTTGATTTGAAACAAACTTAAAGTTAGTCACTTCAATAAAAGTTTGCAGCAACCACTCAGAATTGTGATACTTCGTTCTCTTAACACGTCAAAATTATTTTGACTTTTGATATGAACTAGCTGGAATGAACGTTGCAACTGTACGAGAGTGAAAGAGAGAGAAGCCAAAAGTGTTAGTTAAAAATTAAACGTAATTTTCATGTATTTTTGTTTCAGTGAGCAAAGTCTGCCCACTTGGGATTATCACGGAAGGCACCGACCTTATCAGCAGCATTTGCAGCAGCATCCGTATCATCATCGGCGACAGGAGCGCAGCCTGCCGTCGTCCACCCCCTCAGCCAAAATAACTCGCCTAACCTCTCCCAACGCTTCCTCGCCTCCCTTATCCTCGGCCTCCCCGGCTCGTTCTCCCGACGCCGATCCCAAAACGCCGGCAGAAGTAGACGACGAAAGCAGCACCCGTACTTCAAAGGACGAGTCAGTCGCCATGGACGGCATAGAGAATAAACCAGTACTCAATGATGACCCTTCGGTCACCCTTACTATCCGACTCATCATGCAGGGCAAGGTCAGTATCACTTTGATCTGTCGATTTTTTGAGATGATATATACCCGGTGGTAGTGGACGTTGGTAGAGCATTCATTGATAAATGGATATTTGGGAAAATTAATGATTCAAAAAGTTAAAACGTAGACTCAGATGGTAGTTTAGAAGAGTAATACTAATCCAATTTACAAGGCCACGTGACATTTGTAACTGACCACGTGACTTTGGAAATCGGAACACGGTGACCGCGTGATTTTTTAAGTAGATCTAATAATCTGTGGAAAAGATTGTGTAACTGACAGTAGAATGTATAATTCCGAAAATATATAAGATACTCTGCTTATTTAAATTTGAAATATTAGATTACAACGCATTCTTCATTGGCAAAGTAAAAAAGCAGTCGACGTTCAATTTTATTTCTCAACGTGATAATAGCATCTGAAAAAGAAGTGAAAGTTGATTCGCTCTAACCGTTGTTTAGTAAATATCCGAATGGGGACAACTGTAATTAGCGCTTTTACCGCTCACTAGCGCAAATTAGCGACTGCAGCATCTATTACTTTATTCGAAATACAAAGTGTGCTCGTCTACTATACCATTAATTCGTCTGTTGCACTTTCATACTCCCAGCCAAAGAAAGACCGAGCCATTAAATTCTTCCGACCCGCGATTTTCCCCTCCGCGACGAACATTTTTTGCGTTATCAATAATCCCGCAACAATGAAGCGAACCGCAAGTACAAGTTTTTAATCTCGATAGTACCTCGTGCGCGCGAGCCGAAAATCCGACCCAGCGAGCAGGCAAACTTCACCCTCGTACGAAAACCGTAACGGCTCGGTTTTCTTCCTCTTCGAAAATCAAAGGCGTACGGTAAGGGGGCAAGAGGCTTTGTCACCCCAGGCCCAAGTGACAAAGGAACCCTCGCGCGACCCAACTTGTTAAAAAAAAAACGCGAGAGAGGGAGAAGCGGGGTATAAACCAGGCTGATGGTCGGCGAGAAGACGAGACCCGGAGAGAGGCATTGTCCGTGTGATCGGACCTCCGGCTCGATACCTCCCCTCTTTTTCGAGGCGGCGAGCGAGAATCGGAGCGCGAGCGATCTTCCACGCGGCTACACATTCGGGCCGAGTGCCGTCGGGTGTACCCGTAACACCCGACGCACGGCGACACGCGATAAATATACCGGAGTGCCCGAGGATGCGCGAGGAAGCCCCGACATGCGCGCGCGCGAGCGACCAAGGCTCGTGCGGCGATTGGTCCGAAGTTAGACCCGCTCGAGTGTAGTGCGACCTCATGGCTGCCCGTTCCTATTATCAGCTTTTAAAAGGTTACTAGAAATTCATTAGTGCGCGTTGATGGATTATTTTGTCAGGGAAATCGAATAATGGAATTGCAGAATTTTCTTTCAAGTTCCATTTCATTCCCGTTTTATCCGCTAATGAATTTTTTTTATCCACTAATGAATCTATTGATCCACCAATGAATTTTTTGATCCGCTAATGAATTTTTTGCTGACTGCGTAACATTGGTTCTAATAAGCTTCAATTCGATAGTATTTGCCATCTTCGTTTTATATGCGAATCTTTGTTTTATGTACGGATGATAAGAATCACCTTTTATCGATGGATAATTATATAAAATTAAATGATAGAGAATTAAAAAAAAAGAGTTTGGTTTTGATTTCAATTACACGCGACGCGACGACGAAGTTTTTGTGGGAGCGAGATAAAAGCACCAACTGTTTTGGGAAAAGCTAACTCGCCATTCTGCGCCGGAGGGTTAGTTAGTGTTCCACAAGTTAATGAATTAGAGCTGTTTCCTTTTATTCTACCGTTGCAAACTTCAGATTCGTTCCAGTACGAAACTCTGCAGTTCGGTTTCGTTTAACCGTTTCAAATGTTCCAGCCTAGTAACAGAATTGTGAGCAAAGTTCATTCATCAAATAGTCGTACCTCCGCTACCGGTGTCAGTTAATTCTCAACTATCTGCATCTTTCCATTTTTTTTCAAATTCACTTCTGATCTCACCGAGAAAAGCTTCATTAGATAAACCAACATCCATTATTTCTCTGTTGGTCACGTTTTAAAGCGCAGAAACTCATTCTCGCGATAAAAAATCCCACCTGCAAGTTGTGCATCGTCGATCGCCATAATAATTCCCCCTCGAAGGAAAAATCCCCGCGCGGTAAACACGGCCTAGCGCTATGATGAATGGCGGGACAAGAACGCGAGAGCCATGGATAAAGTGCATCTCCCTCTCTCTCTCTCTCTCTCTCTCCCCTCTCGCTTCGAGCTGCTTTTGGCACGCACGCACTGACCGACCGATTTATTACCGACCGAGGAGGTGGAGAGCGGAGGGCGTGCGTGCGCGCACGTGCTGCCGGCAGCGCGTCGTGGAATTTTGTGCAGCTGCTGCAGCCGGTCCACTTAGCGCTTTGCGAGCGCTAATTTTCCCCGATCGATTGTGCGATATTGCGAACGCCGCCCCCTACTCATTACGCACCTCCCGTTCATTTTTCGAAGGTGGAAAGTATACTCCAAATGGAAAATGAGTATTCTTTTGTACCTTTTAATGAAGTTTCACGATATTTTCCTTTTGTGTAATTTTTTGTACTATTAAGTAGGAGTCATATTCGTCCGTGCGATTATTAAATATCAGGAGTAAAACATTATAATTTATTAAGCTGGCGAGTGTATGTCAATATAGGACTACATTGGTTTAAATGACTAAATCAATACGGTGTTGTAAACATAACGTCAACAGACATTAATGAACAGCAAATGTTTAAGTAGTGTTGGACATTTTAGTTGTATGCTCACATGCTTAAATTAACTAAGCTTACCAGGCAAATTTTAATTACTACTTGTAAATAATGTATAGGTATCGCACATAATTTACCAAACATCCCATAAAAAATCAATATACCAACTCACCTTTGTCAGGTAATGAGCTGTATAAATAAACGAAATAAAAAGTAAATAATTTCCAAGAGTACTCAAATGGCTTATCGGCGAGAGAGCGAAGAATCAATTCACGTCCACCTACACTTCGGCGAGCGACGCGACGCGCATAGTTTTATCGCTTCGATTCGTCGCGCCCGGTTATTTAAGCAGCTAGACGCGCCGAGCTATTTGCGAGCTCGACAATTGAATTCTCGGCTGGGCTCTCTCGGGTGTCCCCCTTCCTCCCCAAGCCGATAATTAAAATTGCCGTGCGCAAAATATTTGCTGCCGCGGTGAAAATGTTGTGCTTTCGGTGACGATCGCGAAACGAGCGCGCGGCCGATGTTACTTTCGGAAGTATCGCCGAGTTGACAAGTATTTCGCTCGGAAGACAAACTCGTGCACTAATTGAGTAATTTTACAAATTTTACTCGCTCGACAAATGTTTATTGCATCGAGAAGTAAATTAATCCTTAGTAACATTTCAAAAATTTGTATATCTCGTGAATTGTATATTTAGTGAAAAAAATCAATAATAATTTAAAATAAATTTGAAATCTCAAACAGTTTTTTTTGCAAATATTATATTTACTGAAGCTTTTATATAACGAATAAAATGATGTGACTGTGCAATTAATTAGATTTTAATTTGGTGGTTATAGACAGTTAAGTAAATAGTCGAAATGCCAATGTTAATTAATAATCGAGATTCAATGATATAATTTGACAGAGAGGAATATTTGTTTGTAAAATAAACTTCGCTTATCAGTGCGATAATATTTAACAAACTCGATTATTTGTTTTTTGAAAAGCAAATGCGGCCGCATTCAATTTTCGAAGGTATATATTGGGATTAACAATACTTGAACGTATTCGATTCAATCACGGACGCATTGTTATACGCTTTGTCGTTTCATTGTGATACGTTCGTTTAAAATACTGAAAGTGAAGTACATGTAGGTTACTATTTATGATAAATTCGTCTAACATGTTACTAATGGCAATCGTAATATCGACTGATGTTCGAAAAAAATATACTACCTGGAATTTTAGTTAAAAAATTATGTTATGTCGAGTTTGGTGTATACAAAAAGGTATTTTTGCTGTATTTTCTGGTATTAATTAAAAAATTCAATGAACTTTATACTTATATTACCTTTTTTAAGCGATAGTTAGTTATAAATTTTCATCAAAAAGTCCAACGATATTATTTTTATTTATCGATATAGTCGCAGTAAACATCCTTTTTACGAAAGTGGAAGTATAAGCATCTTTCTCGATTCGAAATTGAGACAGCGCTTCCTCTGCGCAACCGTCGCTATGACCACCTATCGATCAAACAGCAGCGAAAAGTCTGAAATTGAATATGATAAACTTCCGTAATCCATAAAATTCCGCTCTAGATTTTACGACGCGTCCGATCGGATCAAAATTGTTAACGCACCGACATCGCTGTCCCCATAAATACCTTCACTATCAAATGTTCAAAGATCGCAGAATGATACCCGGCATCGCGCGGGCGGGATAAATACCGAGCGACGCTGGAAAACCGCTGGAAGGAGTCGACTTTGGATTTTAAAGAAACCGCGGCACAATGAGCGTATAGCCCCTAATTTGCGCAGCCGAGGATTTCCCTTCTCTCGTTCGTGCCCGCGAGGCTCGCCGTCTAACAGCTGCAGCCGCGCGCTCTTTTTTCCCCCTCGCTCTCTCCTTCCGCGTTTCAAATGCCGCCGTCATCGATCCGCGTCTGAGAAGTTTCGCGGCTGCGTCTGGCCCGGACCCTCGTGCTGCCGAGTCCATTGTGCGCGCCCGAGATCCGCGTTCCGGGTGGGGAGATTTTCGGCCGAGTGGAACGCGCCCGCGATAACGAGTGCACCGGATTTTTCTCTTTCTTACGGCAGAGGATGAGATTTTGAATGGCATTTTTTTCAGCACTTTTTTTATCGATGATGTTGAAAATTCTGTGGGAAATTGGTAATAAGATAAAGATGTTCGATAGCGTAAAATCAAATTTTACGTTTAGCCAATATATAATATAAACTTTGTTGGATGAAGTAATGTAAAAAATATGAACATTAGTCAAGTTTGTATCATTTAAACTAGTTTTATTCGTAGGTACAAGCAAGAAAACGGAAAAATTGTGACATTTTATAATAACATCTTACAGTTATTCTTAATGCATTTCGATGTGCAATAAACACAATTAGTGATGTTGAAATTACTAATGAATGTAACTACCATAAACATTTGTCGATTTCTTTGTAAGCATGAAATAACTGAATAGAGATGCCAATGCAATAGACACTGCATACCGATCATAGTACCTAAAATCTATAGTATGAAGTACAAAATTTAATTATATTCGTTTTATACAGTTGCTTTCTCAAGATAAAATATTCATTATTTCATCAACAAATTTGTTTAAATCAATATATTTAAACGCATTCATTGTTACCTCGAACTTTATTCAATAATTTTAACGATACACTTGTTACGCGCAATTTTATTTCCTTTTTTTACGATATCCTATTATAGACGAGGCTAATTAATTTGAATTCGCTTTCGAATACATTTTTCCAATATTCTTACAGGGGCGAAGAAAATAATCGCAGTCGTTACGCAACTTTACCAGCGCTATAAATATGTTCGATCCAAATTAATCGATAACTCGTTATGTCGCTTTGGCGCGTTACAGAGTTCGCCGAAGCTGCTAGCAACATTTAACGCTCAGCCGTCGGCTGTACTCCTGAAGTGCGTAACCTTATTAAAACTACCGAACAGCTTTTACTCGCTAGAACAAAAAAAAAATCACAATCAATTTTGTTTTAATTCGATTTTCTTCAAGATTCACTTTTTACGGGAAACTCACTCCCCCCCGCCGCCTGTCACTCTTTTAAACGCGCGCCCAAAAAAGCGAGATCGATGAAAATTTAATGGAGAACAATGCAGTCCGTCACTCGCACGTCAGGCCGTAAAAGGCAAATTTAATAACGCCGTCGCCCCGCCGCATCGATTTCCCCTGGTAAATTTTCGTCGTCAGTTATAAAAGCTTCCCAGTTTCATTACTCCCCGAATCCACTTTCGTCTATTTCATCTTCCGCGATTTATTGCGTCCGGATTTTTATCTCGCGATAAACGAAATGCGCGTGCCTCGGGGCTCGGACAAGCGATAAAAAATCGTGGACGATCGAGCGCATTGCAGGGCCACCTGGGGCTGGATCTTTAGATTCGGGATTAGAAGTTGGAAATACCTGGGCTACCGTGACTCCAAATTCATTGTTCATTCAATCAAGCAAAAAACATCGCCGGGATTATGTATACTTCGAAACCGGAGTTAAGAGAGCTTTAGATTTAATTGCGAGATTAAAAGTTTCATCAAACTCTTCATAAACATAAGCATGGTACATTTTACGTAAAAAATGTGGATCTTGAAAAACTTACTTTTTTAATAAAAAAATTAATCCTTTAGTATTCATGTAGTATCTTATTAATTTCAAAATTATTACGCAATCTAAAATCCTTTAAAATTCATCTAGCAAAATTCTCGTTAATTTTAATCTGGTTACACAATTTTCACTAAAATTAGTGAATTTTCACTGAAAGCGATAAGTGCGCAATTAAAAAGGTTGATCATCCAAAGTAAAGATTCGGTCTAAAAATCCACGGAAACCACATCCAAAAGCTACCAGACTTTAATTTCCTTACTTTCTTTTTTAATTACAAATAGTCAAGTACCTCCAGACGTATAAATCACCCGCGTGCAAAAAGTGGTCGCACTACTCAGCGGATCACCCCGACCCGCGACCAATCGCGAGCTCCTCGATCAATCCCGACCAAAAGCAGCCTTCCACTGTACACCTTCCAAGGCGCTTCTTTGTCTCCGGCAAAAATCCGCAAGGAACGAATTAAGGAATCAAAGCGGCGCGCGGTAACTTGACCCTCGCGAAGTAGAAAACGGTGCGCGCATCCCCCGGTCCGCTCCTTTCAGCCTTTAGGGGCGAGGTGGGCGCCGCGTGCTAAAGTGTGCCTCCCCGTCCGCAAAAAATTATTGCACGTTCTTGCACATTTGAATAACCCGCATCTCGGGGGCTCCTCGAGGGCTTCCCACCCCGTCCTGCGAGCATCCGTCGTGCCCTCCCTCCCGCCGCCGGCGTCTCCGCTCCTCTTTCTTCTCGTTTCTTTTCTCGCCGCCGAGCCTTTCACGGCCCTCTCTCGCCTCGGCTTTTACGCCGGCTCGCCTTTCTTCGCGGCGCGCATCTGCCCCTGCGCGCGAGCGACGCGCAAAAAGTGTTCCGGCGCACGCGCTGGGTCAAGTTTGACCGGACGGCTGATGGAGACATTTTCAACGGGTTTTCTGGAAATAAAAACTGGCAGCTCGAGTCGTTTCTATCGTTGTTTTAACAAATTATATCTTTTTTTTTAATGTCACGAATTTTTAAAGACCAGTGGTTTTAATTTTTGACTATGATTTGTAGACGAAAGGTCATGAAATTCAGGAACAAACTCAACAGACTTTTTGTTATCCCTCATCGTACATTTTACTTTCTGTATTTATTTCAATAGCTTGAATTTATACCTATTTAAGTTGGCTCTTTTTCAAGAGATGAGTGCTTGTTTTTATATTACAAACAAACTGTTTTCATATTTCAACTGCGATCGCTAAAATTAATGGTTGTTGGATCTTTAAATTTTTCGTTGATGTATGCTGCTACGTTCTCTTAACTCTTTATTTTCTCTTCTTTAATTTCACATCAGTATACAAATTAATTAATTTTGAAGATCACTACTTCTTCTGACATTTCTCAAACGATCTTCCACATTCCATATCTTACCCACCGATGTATCGAAGGTCCACCAAGTAGGATGATCATTCAGACAATCTCCCGTCTCTTGCGATGGTATCAAAACCGAGGCAAAATCTACGAGCCATAGGTACGCGAGTGCAGCAGCTCGGCATTGCTCGAAAACTCGGCCAGACGCATTTGTTTTCTAGCGCCGCTCGACTTTTCCACGCTTATAAATCTCGACGCAGACGGCGTCTGCTCTTGAAAACGTCCGCTGAAGTTCGTATTTTCGAAAAAGTGATTCGCCGACGTGAGTAGCGCGTCCGCGAATCAAGGACCTTGCGCACTATTTCGAACTTTATGAAAATTCAGTTCACCCTTTTCAGTGACCGGCACGAATGCGCGCTCTGCACATTCTGTTGAAATAGAGACTGCGATTTTCTAAATAAAGAGCGGATGTGAAACGCTCACACTGTTCCCACGATTGAAATGCGATGAATTTGCGAATGACAATCAGAAGTATTTTACAGTCGAGTTCTATTGAAATAAATTTCTAGGTCTCATGACTTTACGCGAATAAGATGAAGATCTTTCACTGTTTTTCGCAATTAATAATTCCAACGTCGTAGTCAATAAATTAGCCAATAACACGACTACCGTCTCCTGTACACATTTTGGCAAAGTATTTTATAATGAATGCAATGAAATATTCGTCAGAATTTTAGATACAAGTTTCTTGTATAAGATAAATGATCAGAGCCATCATCTCCAGACTAACTTTAAATCACCTCGACAAATAAAGCAGATAACTAAACGCGTAACGACTAAAACGGAATGAAACTTCTAGTCGATTTGCATGTACGCGTCGGTTTTAGTCGCGACGCACCTCTCGATCGGGGGAACGGGAAGAGAAAATTGGCGGATCGGAGCCGATAAGCTGCTCGCCGCGACTGACCGATTGGCCGACATCCTTCTGGCCCCGGTCCAGTGGCTGGCCCCACGAGTCAACGAGCCTGGCATTTTCTCGCGCCTCGAGCCTCGCCGGCTTGTTTATTCTTGGATCTTTTGTTGCAAATTCGACGGCGACGTGACGACAGCCTAACCGAAGCCTGAATAAGACTTCACTACACTCGTTTCTCATACGAATATATAAACTTTTAAAAAATACGTTGTGCAGTTGTTCATCTGATCGCTGATTTTCTAAATTGCATCTAATGAAACTCACTGGATTTTAGTAAAAATTGCCAATAACAAAAAAATACTTCCGATAGAATATTGAAAATATTGAAAAAAATCGACACGTATTTTTCCTTTTTTTAATTCAATATATTATTGAATATATTTATTGACAAAGACAATATAGATGTATTGCGCGTTGGTGTCATACAGATCACAAACTAATTTAGCAGGCGATGTTTTTGTTAATAAACATTGAATTGAAAAAAGAAAAAACATCCGTGTCAATTATCTTTCAATATTTCTCTTCCCAATTGTGAAAAATTAAAAAAAAAACTATCCGAATTAAAAAAAAACATTCCTTTTCAGAAAAATCTGAGCCTACGTTTGATCAGCTCAGTGTTCACTACAATCGAATGGTTTTCATTCTTTCAACTTTTGAGAGACGACACGATTCCCACTTGCATACACCAGCGAGTCATTTCTAAAAGTCATCGAACTCCCTTGACTTAACTTTTAAGGGCCAATCGTAATCCGAATGCAGCCGAGTCTCCCCGCACACCTTCCGCGCGGACAGCCGCACTTCCGCAGCTCAGCAGACGCCTGCGCTCGTAAACCAGCGCGATATTAAATCGCCTCGTCGGCGCGGGCGAGCGGCGCGCGGGGGGTCGGCTCGATAGGGGCGGGATCGACGTCGCGCCGACGATTCAATGTCAATGTTCCCATCGCGGCTCGTCTCGAGCTCGGCGAGCGGCCGCGATGATCGCGACGACGGCGGATTCGCGGGCGAGGCGTGCATATACGCGGGCGCGACGTCCGCGGCGACGTCGATTGGCCGCGGGCCAGCCGCACGCCGTAATCCCCCGCCTCGTACGCCGACTATATTTGCGCGCGATTCCGGGGAGCCTAAGTGCCGCGGCTCGCGCCGATTATTTTCGTTTGCCGCTTTATGGCGAGCCAACGACACTCACGCTCGCCACCAAGTGCGTTGTACCCCGCGCGCCTTGACGGGGCGGCCCTTTCGATCAGACGGTTTTTGCTAATTGCGCGAATACATTGTTGCATTGCTTGGTATCTTTTTATAAGCGCGCCACGTCATTTCATGCTCCAATACAATTATTTTATTTAAATAAACAAAACATTACATTAAAATGTAAAATTCGTATCAAAACGTTTTTAAATTTACCCGAGTCGCCGCAACATCCTTCCATCGTTTTATAAAGAAAAGTTTAGGCATTCCGGAAGTGACAGGAAAATGAACCTTATAAACGCGAGGTATACTGGAAAATCGTTAAATTTATAGCAACATTTAAGTGTCTTCAAAAAATCAGGGAAACCAAAACATCATAAAATCTCACAAGTTACAAGCCGCGTCCGCCCACGCATCGAAATCAACGAAAATATCTATAAAACAACCGTAAACAGCCTCTCCGTCAAATAAAACGTTCCGTCCTCTACGAAACTGACCCTCTGCAATCTCCAGCGACAAAGTGTATAAAAGTGAGAATCCCGATCGGGAAAACATTTCGATAAGCGTACAAGAAGCGCGCGCGCGCGCTCGGGGTTAACGATCCGCTCGCGCAAGTTGGGCAATCGCTAGAGGCCGCGGCGTGGGAGTCGGCTGATTCACGCGCCGAAACGCATACAAACCGTCGGGCGCGCGATCCCGCCGCTCCGCGCGTACGTGTGCGCGTAGGGCGTCCAGGCCGTTCGACGGGAGAGTCCCTTTTTTATCCCGCGGCGCGCTCGTTAAATCATTAGGCCGGCCCGCTAATAAGCCCGAGCGCGCGCGCGATTGCGATGACTCATCGTTCGGCTCCGCGGTTTATTTGCGCGCTCGCGCAACCAGTCGCACCGAAAATAGGCAGTTTCCATAATCGCTTCGCGTGCACACCGGAAAAATGGGGGGAGGTGGGGGGTCACACTTTTGCGGCTCGCGGGTTCCTAGGAAACGATGTTGGAGTTGGAGCGAAAAATGTGTGCCTATCGTTATTTTCCGAGCGTTCGTGCGGAGGCGAGCGACGTCGCTATTTGCAATTAGATTTGTGAACGTGTTTTTTACAACTGCAAAAGGCTACTGGATTTGTTTTTTAATTTGATCGAATGTAGTGAAAACAGTACAAAGAGATGCTTTTATTAAATATGGTAGCGATTATAATTTATTAATTACATCTGGGAGAATGCTTTTGGGTGGTAACAAATCATACGCAAATACTCTGCTTTTGCAGCGCGAAAAGAGGAGATTAGCCCGAGATAATGGTGTGGGCGTCCGCTTGATATATCAAAGAATTTCATTTTCAACCATTGACGTCACGCTGCTTTTATCTGTCAGAGGAGATACGAGCCGTGCATCAAGATGTAAATTTTTCACTCGTATTGTTCCACACGTTATTAATTAGAATGCTTTCGGAGTGGATATAATGCACGAATAAAGGAATTTCTTTGAACCTTTAAAGCTGATTGATTTGAACCAAAATTTCGATACATGAATATTATACCGTTATTAATAATTCAGTATTGTAATTTGAAATGGCTAAAATTTCATGCCATAAAATACTAAACGTACATACATTATTAATTTTTCGTTAATGGATAGTAGAAGGAAAGGTTGTGTAAAAAGTTGTATAAAATATTAAAATATTTGAGGTAGAAAACGTTTAAATTTAAATAATGAATAATAAATATATCATCACCTTATTTTAAGATGCGAATAGAAGAGAAAGGATTTTAAAAAAAACATTCATTTTAAGAATATTTAACTGGACAAAAGTTTAAAAATATTATTTTATCTTGCACAATTATTAATACCGCAGCCAATATATTTCTTCGAAAATCCAATATCCCTTCGAAATATCGAAATATCCCTTCTGAAATATGACATATGCGATGCCGGCAATTCTAATTAATTCTTTGAACCCGCAAAATTTCATTCGCACAAAAATGTCTTCCAATAGAATGTACTCTCTAAAATTGAACAAATCAGTGAGCATCACCAAAATATTCCTTCGGATCAAGCGAATTATTCTCGCAACCACCATCCAAAAACGCTTTTGCACTCCGTCCAGTTCGCTCTGTACCCAGCGGATCTTCGAAAAATGCTCACCACCAACGGTGGCAAATTGAGCCTCAACGAAAGACAGAAAAAAAATAAGATACCAGAATCCACTGGGTAATGTAGAATGAGAGCTAGAGATGCCGAGAGAGGAAGAGAACTAGAAAGTGTCCGCTCGGTCCTGCTCTCGCGACAGATAAATCTAGAGCCGGCGAGGAGTGCCTCGCGACTAAGTTTAGAAGTGGCTCGCATACCTGCATGCGCGGCGCGCGGATACGTACACCACCAGCGGGCAGCGTCGCGCGTCCCTCCCCGCGCCTGGTCCCGCGCGCGCGCCCAGATCCGCGTGACATTATCGGGAGGGTCAGAGCGCGAGCGCATAGCTTCGCTGGACCGACAAGGCGAAGTCTAGCGCCTCTATTAATAGAGCCCGGTGCGCCCGCTGCACTCGCGCGAGTCTCTCTCCTTTTATTTTTATTTGCCAGGCCGGCAGGCTCGCCGCTCTCCCTCTCCTTTGTCGCCGCCGACGGACCGCCGCCGGCTTATTTTAACGCGTGTATCGGCCCATCGGTACCTCTTGGACCCCCGGCTCTTTTTCGAAGCATTCCGAATCGCTCGAATTCACCGGTCGGCAGAGCAATGCCGGGCTGGTACCGTTTTATCGTTAGAGTGGCGAACGAGGGGTAGGAATTAAGGGTACCTTGTAATTCGGGTACTTTCTAAATATGGATAAGCGAAATGCATCCATATGCACTTATTTTATGTGAAGTGTCGTTCACTTGTCGAATAAGGTTTATGAAAGATAATTAAGTAAAGCATCAAATAAAAAATGAAACACTAAGATTATTTTGCAGGTATCAGTTACTAATTTTTTCCACAGATTTCTATGTAATGGATTTCAAGTACTAGCATCTGAATTTCTTAAAATTTAAATCCACATTTGATCAGTATTTTAATAAACTTATCACTAAAAGTATTACGATGATAATGATGAATCAGCAAAAATTGCGAATTAATAACGATCGTTGTTTTTTGTTTTCAGGAAGTCGGAAGTATCATCGGCAAAAAGGGCGAGATCGTGAAGAGGTTCCGCGAAGAGGTAATTATGTCCCTTAGTAGCTTTCGACGTGTCGTCGGCGGAGCTTATCTTTTTCATCCTCCTCTCCTCCGACCCTCCGTTCAATCCTCCGGAGCGATTTAGCCCGGGGATTGGACGTCCAATTTGCGCTAGTATTTCAAAGTCCACACTTGATCGCGGTGAAAAATCGCGCAGCTGGTCCGCCGACAACGTTTATAAATCCAACTTGTCGAGCGGTCCATATTTCACCGCGTCGAGCATCAAAAAAAGAAATCCGCGTTCATCCGTCATAGTCGTCGCTTGTTTTCGCGATCCGATCCCCTCATCCCTCATCGCGCGCGCGCGGCTCCAGTGAAAAGGAAAGCTCCGACGGTGTATCCCGGAAGACTGTTCGGCATCTCACGCTTACCCTCTCGATCCTCCTTACAGTCTGGCGCCAAAATCAACATCTCCGACGGCTCGTGCCCGGAGCGAATAGTGACCGTGACCGGGCCGACGAATTCGATCTTCAAGGCGTTCACCCTCATCTGCAAGAAGTTCGAGGAGTGGTGCTCCCAGTTCCACGACATGCAGGGCAGCAACAACACCGGCGGCGGCGGCGGCGTGCCCAGGCCGCCGATCACCCTCAGGCTCATCGTGCCCGCCTCCCAGTGCGGCTCCCTCATCGGCAAGGGCGGCTCGAAGATCAAGGAGATACGCGAGGTCACCGGCGCCTCGATCCAAGTGGCATCCGAGATGCTGCCCAACTCCACCGAACGAGCCGTGACCATTTCCGGCACCAGCGAGGCTATTACCCAGTGCATATATCACATTTGCTGCGTCATGCTAGAGGTAAGTTTGCGCATTCGATCGCGTATCTTCTTTCTTAATCATTTAATCTATCAGAATAACATTTTTAATGTCATTATTTTCAAATAAATCAGAAGCTAGAGCTTTAAAGTTAAATATTATTCTGTCAAGGAAATACCTTATCAATGATGGTTAAAGGAGATTGATATACTTTCATAATTTATCATTGCAAAATTACTGTTCTCAATTATGTTATTTTAGAAAAATACTTTTTTGTACTTGTCAAATAAATAATACTAGTTTTACATACCTTTAACCATCAGAAGATAAGATTTATCACATCTCATTTTTAAATATATTTATTATTTATTTTACTATTGTAATATCAAATTTCAAGCTTTTAAAAACTAGATGAAACCTACAGATTTTCTTTTAGAACGAAATTTTATATTGAATAAAACATTTTAAAAGCTTGAAACAAGAGTGAAAGATCGATTTTCATTGGTTGTCAAGGAACGATTACCCATTTTTTGAAGTAAAGTATAACATGCTGAATTTATATTTGACTAAATTTAAATAGCAAAGGAAAAAGAAAGAATCTGATTCTTTTACATTGTAGATTGAAGTTTTAATTCTAATTTACACTAATTTTTATATTGGAATTAAATTTAATAATTATTGAAATGTAAAGAATCGTTCCACAGCTAGTTATAGGCGTTGAGATTATCTATAAATTAGAAAAAAGTATCACGAAAAGTCATGTAAAGAACTACAATGAATACTAATTTTTCAGAAAAGATACTTTTTGTATTTGGATACGTAACAGAAGAGTGGGCTACAGTGTGTGATTGGTAGGTATCAAGAAAGGTACTAAACATTGAATTCTGAAGTAGTACATGAACTATCAATCTTCTCTAACACACGTACATCATTGTGTAGCAATAAGAAGAACACATGCATACAAGAAAAAAAATAATACGATAACCCATTGTGTACTGCCTACCCACTGTAGCCCACTGTCCCTTATCTAGAAATATGCCTATGACTATGCCGTACGCAGCACCCAATGAAACTCGACCTCTCTGTATCTCTATCACTCATCTCATTTATTATTTTTTTCCGTTAACAAAATACCATAATGTGTGATATACGCTCGTCCTTCATCGGACGCATCGTCGTTTGTTCTGCTTTTTGTTTCAGTCCCCTCCCAAAGGTGCCACGATCCCTTATCGCCCCAAACCCCAAGTTGGTGGGCCAGTGATCCTGGCTGGTGGGCAAGCCTTCACCATCCAGGGTAATTACGCGGTGCCCGCCCACTCGGACGTAAGTACAGTAATGCCTATGCCCGCCGCCCCCGCTGTCGGGACAGCCCCCCACCCGCCCTCGCTCAACGGCCAAACTCTACAGACCTCGCCCTTCGCGGCCCACCCCTCCTCGCCCTTCGCAGCTTCACCACACGGGCATCATCCCCTACTGCCCGCCCACCTCGCCAACCCCCACCATCATCCTCTACACCCGAGCTCCTTACACGCCAGCGTGGCAGGCCTCGCCGACCCCCTGCTGAAGAGTGGACACTTGCAGGCAGCCCTCCCGCCCGCACACCTCGTGGCAGACGCCGTAAGTCTTTTGTTTTTCGTGACTCCCAACGAGATCCCTCTCTCAAACGCCAACAAAAACAACACCCCCCTCTTCAAGATCCAGACCTCAGAGACCCCCCTCAGACCACCATGTTGCACTACCTAGTCAACACCGACAGGAGAAACGAGCGTGTCCAGGTAGAGCGAGTCGCAATCTCGTCCTTGGGATTGCGACGCTCGGCGGGAGATCGACGTCCGGACTTTGCTCTTGGCGCCGATTTCTCCGCCGGTTCACCAAGACCGAGTACTGGATTGCTCGGGGGATCGCGTTCAGATGCTAGTTGCTCTGGACGTGGAACGGTAGTTGGCGCTCGTTACGTCAAATGTCTGGACCGACCAGTTTCTCCCAACTTGAATCTTAGTCGGTTACCCACCCTGACTGACCCAAAACCCTCTCCAAGTCTATTTGTTTCTACCTTTCTATTTTTCTGTGGAACCAAATTACTCTTGTGAACCGCTTACAACAATGCTCTCTTGCACTACTGTCTCTTTCTCTGCAAATTCTTGTTCTTCGGATTCCAGATTATTCAATTAGTGCATTAAAGAAAGTGACATTAGCCAAGCATCCTTCTGTCTCTTCAACTTGGACCATAAATTCGTGCTTGTGATGTCTTTGTATAAGACAATAGGTGCTCGGTCTATCCGAGTCAGAGGCAGAAGAATGAGAAAGAGATTACACGACTCCCGACATTGCCCCACCTTGACCACACTTGGTTACTGCTCTCAGTTCTATCCCCGGCTAGTATCTGTTTTATCGTCCTGTACTGAGGTCACCCCTACAAGCCTGTGTAGCTTTACGTTTTTTAGTTTATTCTGCTCTTCTCGCCTGCCTGTAATGTGTACCCCACGCCCCCCTAGCCTCCGATTATGATTACGTATGCCCCCCACCCCCTCTTGCTCTTTCTTATCTTGTTCTTTAACTATCCTTTTGACATGCTTGTGAATGCTAATCTACAACTAACCCGCGCGCTCCAGGTGTTCGAGGTTGCTTGTCAACGATTCTCTGAGTAAAAAAGTGCCCGGTTCATGAATGCAATATTCTACTTCAAGCACAAGTTTTGAAATAGAAAATTCGTAGTAAAATTGGAAATATTTTATTCATCTAATCGTGAATATGAGAAGAACATGTACCTCGCACATCAAGAGCCGCTTTTGCTCTTGCTTTGGCTTTTGCACGCTTTTACGCATGTGAATGAGAAAACACGTTCCTTATTTATATTTCCGAGTATACGATTACCATCCTCTTACGTGTTCTTCATTTTAACTCTTGCATTGCCCGATAATACATGTTATTTATGATATATATAAGGTGTTTTGAGCGATGCTTTTTGTATGCGATTATAGTTATGTGATGAACCGTAGACGAGACCAATGAGCCCAAAGTAATGAAAAACCGAAGTAGGACTACCGATAAAATAAAAAAGAGCAGGCGATCGATTCGAGGGTTTCGGTGCGCGATTTTTTTTTGCCGAGTGCATACGTAAATTCAGCTAACGCGTATCGACAGCTTTTTGAAAAGTGGAGCATCTCCGATAAAACCGAATGCGATTGAAGTTTCCAAGTCTAAAACATAATGAAAAATAAAAACCTTCGTGGCGTCGCTGGATACGGGAGGCTTCGAGTGCGCGCGAGAAGCGGCAAAACAAACGAGTGGAAAAAATAAAACTGGCGTCGCGGAGGAGCTGAAAAGCGATCGCAATTGTGAAAGACGTGTGCGACGAGGCGCGTGACGCGCGGTCCCCGCAAACTTTTCTCTTTCTCTTTTTCGAATCCAAAGTGACTTCGAGTGGCTAACTGATAGTCGAACGTTGTTTTTAAAAAAATACGCGTAAATACACATTTCGATAACATTCAAATTTAATAATCGCTCACAAGGATGTAACGTTCAGTATTTATATAGGTATTCTTCTGATCGATGATAAATTCATTAAAAGTATAATGGAAGCATTAATTAAATTTCATCGCAAAATATTTATTAAATTTACTACCGCGAGTATACATTTAATTATGATCT
This sequence comes from Eurytoma adleriae, assembly GCA_900480045.1. Classification (NCBI taxonomy): domain Eukaryota; kingdom Metazoa; phylum Arthropoda; class Insecta; order Hymenoptera; family Eurytomidae; genus Eurytoma; species Eurytoma adleriae. The sequence goes on from UXGC01000323.1 coordinate 124,782, forward strand.
GCATCGAACGGTTTTTATCGCAAAACGAGCGGAAATCCATTTTCAATGAAGGATGGAAATTTAGCAATTTCATACAAATCAATAACGCAGTCGAGAGTGGCGGTTGTCACGCGAATCGAGCCCCGCTAAAACTAGACTTAGGATAGAGAGCGGCACTTGATTTCCCGGCGACTTCGTGGCCATTGAAATTTTCTCTATCGATTTTCACTCGACGCTAAAATTTTCGCTTACCTCGACAAGATCTACGCGTGTAACGGTTAACCGGAGAAAATTCAAGTCCACTTCCGAAAAAACGTCCGTCGAAGTTTCATAAATCGCGGAAAAAAAAGTACAATCGCGGGGCTTGAGTTCGCGGGGGTCACGTGAACGAATCAATGGCGTCGCTGCAATGAAGTCGTTTAATCCGTCGATAAGCACCAGTGGGTGTTTGCTAATTAGCGAGCGTAGCTCTTTGTGAGCCGAATCCGCCTTCGTGCGCAATTACCGCGTTGAATTATCGATAAATAACGCATTTGGGCGCGCGCGCGCGCGAAAATTAATTTCGCGGCCTAAATTTTTGATTGCCGTCGACTTGAGCAATGTGATGGAAAATTAAGTTAATTGTTTTCTATTGCAAGACTGTTAAATTATGAACTTTACTAAATCAAATATCAAATTAACCTTTTTTCGACTGGGTAATGAATGAATTAACAATATCTAAAATAAGTAAGATAAACATGTTTTTTTTATTTATTTTCGACGTTTTATAACGCAAATATAGGAGACACCAAAAAAATGAATATCTTAATAATTTGGTAAATCACGGTTAAAGTGTCTCTTCGGTCTTTGATTCGCGTTCTCATTATCGCAGCCGTAATCATCTTGACTGGCGTCGCGGCTCGACGCGCTACTCTCATTTGCATTGCTCTCGCCGACGTCGCGCTCGCGGCTGAATTATTGAGAGGGCGCTCGCTGCGCCCAATCGATCGGAAATTGCCGCGCGTCTATCCGCTCCTGCTCACACATGTCTTCCACACTTCTTTCATCTCGCGTGAATTTTTTTTTTATGAGGATCTTTCTCTCACTGCCTTCTTGCATTTCTCTTTTATTAGGGAATTCACGCCGAACCGTACCATCGGTTGATCTGCTTTATCGAACGAATGGAACAACTTCATTGTTTGTGCAACTTTTTTCTTTTCTAATTGAAATCATAAATTATATTACATGTATGTAGACCTTTTTGGAGAAAGTAGTATATATTTAAATAGTTCAATGTAACTTTTTGCGATGTAATAAAGAAAGTGCATACGTTGAATTTACCGTACATATTAATGACACGCGTAAAGTCGGTAAAGTAGATCACGCGCCGGGACGTGCATGCTCTTGCAAACGAGTAAATAAGTGTGTGCATTTTCATCTCCATCTCGTCAAGTTTTTTTTCACGACTACACTGAACAATGGAGGTCAACGAACTCTAGAAATATTCATTTTTTTCCCTCCATCTCGCGTCACTCTCTTGTGCACTTTTTACCGCGCCTGTCTACGTCGACTCGAGTTTTCCCTCACGATTTCTTAGATTCACGGAATGGCAAGAGCATGAAAAAGGGAAACATTTTTTTCTCTAGAGATCAACGTCAGTCATGGTTACAACGTGCCAGAAAATCCTTCGCTTCGGTTTCTCGTCAACTTCTAAGTCAGCACCGGAGTGTCTTTTTTTTTTAATCCGTACAGTACGTAGAGATGATAGTTGAAGGAAAACAAAATGTCTGTCCGACTTCCTCTCGTTGGTAATTCAGCAACGCCAGTGTGGCTGAATATCGGGTGGTGTTGGTGTTGGTGGTGGTGAAAAAACGATTGGCTGTTGATCCGTTTGGTTGGTCGGGGTTCGGGACTACTTGGCGATGTAAAGAACATGCATGCGTGGCACGAGAAAAAGGTAGATTTAGGTCACTACATGCGCTTATTCATTAATTCTCTCTCTTTTTTTTCTTTGTTTATTTTCCACTCCATCTGCTCCCCCTACATTTCTCTATATCTATCTTCTCTGCTCTCCACTTGCGTCTTTCTCTCTACAGCTCTATATAGCTCTTATGCCGTCTACGTTGAAACCCATATATATCTCCGTCTCTTTGGTTTTCCAGCTCTATTCTTTCCGTGGCATTATACGGAGACTTGGAAATGCTTAAAATCACTCCGACACGTCACTTGGAAAAAGAACTTCTACCTCAAACTCTCCAAACCTTATGAGAGCCGTTTTATTCTTCCAACAGCTATATTAAAATCTGTTGATTAAATGAAAACCAGAAGATTTTTCCGAGTGTCACGTTGTATTATTCGGCTTTGATGGCTTATCAAAAAATAATGCTTTATAATTTCGCTTAGAATGACACTCCACTTTTGTCAGTTGAACATGTTCATTATAAACTAGACAGACATTAGAGGAAAGATACCGCCATTGAAATCCTCTGTTTCATGCGATCCCCCTAATGATTATCAGTTGATCGACTGCATACCCCTTTGTACACATACGACTGCTAAACTCCGTGAAGAATATTTTTCGAATACTTTCGCTTTCTGTCAGCTGAATTATTTTGTTTTAATTTTTGTTTTAACAAATTTTACGCTTGCCTGGAATTTTATTTAAGAGAAATTTACACCTTTTTTGGAATCTCTAGCTACTTTTTTGTGAACTTTCATGAATTTTTGTTTATTTTTTTCATCTCTGTCTGCTTCTTTCACCGTCATCAAACGAGTCTATCTACTATTCCCCCTGCAACGATATAACTATGTAGACTCTCTAAAGTAGTACCCGACTTTCGGCTTTACATGAATTCTGTAGCTGCTACCGTTTTATAGCGAGGAGTTTGCGCGAGGGTGGGCTGCCCTTGGACAGTATTTTTAATTTTAATTTTTTTAATTTTTAATTTAAACTATTAGATCATCACTAGAATTACTTAGTTATCCTCGAAATTTCCGGAGTCTATGCTTTTAATCCCTCAAAGTGAGTCGAAGAATGCGGAAATTTGCGAAGGATAAAATACTTTTTGTTCACTTTTCAGTTTATCCCCTGTACTTTTATTGAGTTTTTTGGTGAGGACAATACGTCACCTGTAAAATAGCTTATCAATTTGGGGAATATCGAAACACCAGACGGATGTGTTTTGCACAATTAAAAGTAAAAAAAGATGAAAGGCATCGAAAAATGCGAAGATAATCGCCGCCACCTTCACTCATTCCCCGTCCAATTTCTCCCCTGTTCGTCCGTCGACTTCGTACGCGACGCTGCTGCTCGCGACGCGATTTATGCATGAGCGAACAAAATCCGTAGCCAGTAGTCCTCTACTTTTTTTATAGATAGTACAGTGCAGTTCTGCCGTTGAACCGTAGTCTCTCAGAGTTCGCTAAATCACTTCGGTAAAAAAAGAACCTCGTTAACTACGAAATTTTAACCCAAACTATCGGAAATCGGAAAATTCATATATTGATTAAAAACTGTTACACGTATAAATTCCCCGCTGCAAAAATGAACAATCGGTATGCAGAACACGTCGATATAGAATTGAGATACAAAACTTTAGGTTCCGATAAAAATTTACTCCCGGCATTTCAGCTAAAAAAAGAACGTTAAGCAATCAACTGCGAGTGCAATCTCGAAAGGAGCATATCGAACCGAATAATTCAGCCCGATGAAATTAGCCCGCGGCGGGCGCCGGGGAAAAACTCGCGTTAATAATTCGCGGCTCGCGTGAGCCGTGAATACGTGCGCGGCAGTCCCCCCACCTGCGATCGCGGAAAACTGCAGACGCGACGCATGGCGTCGCGGGGATGATCGATAGGTAGCCCACTTTTGAGCGACTGGCGTGCGGCCCTCCGCGAAACTGGGGGGGGATGCGAGCATCCGTACGTCGACGACGTCACGAGAGCGGGGGCAGGAAGCGGAGACTCTTGCGCGCGCGTTTCAAACTCGATTTGCGACCATTAACTCCGATTCGTGCTTCATTAGCGATGCGACTCCGCGCGCCGGCCCCGGCGCTCTTCCAACCCTTTCCCCGGGAATTATTCAAGAATCTCGCCGTCGCCGCGGCTCGATAAACAATTTAACGCTCGACGAGGAATTCGATAACGGCGAATCTAGAAATACCGCCGGCGGAAAAGTAGCGGAGGGGTACGTGACGTGGAGTCGTGAGTCTGGGGGATGCCGCGTATAATAATGCCGTTGATTAACCGCTTTTAGCTGCGCCTCGGGATACATTTTTGGGGTTCGTCCTTTATTATTCCCCTCGCTGACGAGCTCGCCGCAGTTATTTTCAAGTTGGATTGCTCCACGGTTCAGTGCTATTTCCGATAAAGTTGATTTTACGCGTTTATATTTTAAACGCGCGAACTAATTGCACTTGGTTACGTTTAATCGCTAAAATGTTTTAAAATTAGCGTCGATAATTTCTACTCTCGTGCTTTCGCAGCCAGCCTCGTAATATTCCCGATGAAATACATTAAAATCCATAAATATCGACGAGATTCATTCGCGTGTACACGGTAAACTCAGCGGAGAGGAAGTCGGAAATGGAATGGAGATCAGATCGATAAAACAGTTAGGGATCGGAATAAAATTTGCGGACGCCGCGTCGCGTATCGTCGTACGTCCAGCTATAAACTGATAAGAATGAAAAGAGAAATGGAGGAAGGGTGAGAATGAAGGAATCGTCGCGCATATAATAGTTGTCTTGGTGTTTCCGAGTTTTAAGTAAGCGAGACACATAGTGTGTGGCTCTCCTTATTTGACCCCCGTATACACGTTGTAAAATTATATTCCTCGCAACACCAAAAAAAAAGAAAGAATAACACAAATGCAACGAGAAAGTGTAAGCACTCGTCATCAATGGGATCCCCTTTGCTTTCGTCGCTGTTGCAGATGGGCAAACTCGGCAGCAGTCCGTTGGCCGGCTTAGCTGCCCTTGGATTGGGCGGACTGGCGGCGCCAGCGAACACCGGAGGTCTCAACCCAGCAGGTAATTTCCGGTCCTAGGCAATGCAATTTCCCTTCTCCTCGTTCCGAACCACCGTTTTGCCCTAAAAAGTTAACGAGGAAATTATTGCAAGTTCAGGAAAAAAACGCTCGTGAGGTTTTAAACGGCGTGAAAGCTTGGTGTTAATGGAAATTGCTTCGTCTTACCCGGTTATTTTATCCACGTTAAATGTACGTCATTATTTTTGTAGAAATTGCATTTTACGTGCATTAAATACTAGCAGCTATTTTCATGATACACTGACGTACAAAATCGAGCTTAAATCTGATCAGTACGAGATTGTTTAAAGCACTAAAATTAATTCAATAAGCATTTTTCAACAACAAAGCAGCAATTGAAACATTTTATAGAAATGTCAGTAAAAAACAATCTTAATAAATTTAATTCCTCTTTTGAATAAAATATTGGAAAATTCTTTAACAGTTACAGTTCACTAAGCACGTGTAATCTTTTAATGGGGTCGGTGGGTGGAGGGGTCAGATAACTACTTTGGAATTTTCAAACTCGATTAAATTAAAGTCTTGAACTTTGTAACAGCTATCCTTGTATTTTTAATGACAATCTGAAGAAGAACTATTAACCCTGAAAATATATTTACATTTGTACCTGATTTGGCACATGGAGATCTATCAAGTAAAAATCAAGTAAAGAAGTATATACTTTATCTTTAAGGCATATCCACACTTTTATACATTATTTCATGATTGCTGAGAATTACAACTTTTCGTTTTATGAATTGGATTTAAAAAGAACATTAACATTTTTTACACGCCAGAATCTGGTCTACATAAATTTCAAATAAAGATCATTTAAACGAAAAGCTGCGATACTAATGAACAGCAATCGCTTAGCATAGAACCTGTTGAATTTTGTCATTCATATTATCTAACCTAAGATTTTCTTAATTACCTTTATGTGGTTTAGCGTTGGCTGCACTAGCGGGTAGTCAGCTGCGCACCAACAACACGAATCGGCAACAACCCGCAGCTAACAATCAGACGCACGAGATGACGGTGCCCAATGAACTGATCGGCTGCATCATCGGCAAGGGAGGCACCAAGATCGCGGAGATACGCCAGATATCCGGTGCCATGATCCGCATTAGTAATTGTGAGGAGCGCGAGGGCGGACCCACTGACCGCACCATCACCATTACCGGAAACCCGGACTCCGTCGCTCTCGCCCAATATCTCATCAACATGAGGTGAGTTCACCACTTTATCTTGATAAAAATTGCGTACCACACTCGCACGATCATTATACGAAGCGTGAACACGCGCGGTTAGGTAGGTCTCAAGACGTACCGACTCGTCTTCCGCCTGACGGGCGCGGACATTGGTTACGTTTGCGCTGAGAGTCGCTTTGAGAGCCCCATATAAAATGTGGTAATGTCGTTCGGGAGAGAGGGTGAAGGAATCGAAGAAAGATGGAAAGTGCTCGGACGTATCTATAAACGCGAATATATACATATCAGTGGCATTGTAGAATGAAAGAGGAAGAAAGTGGATTCGATTTTCTCCCGTCCCTTTTTCGTTTTTTTTTTCACGGATCAGGTCGTACTGGTATCTGCGACGACTTATCCTTTGATCTTCCCACATAAAAAAGATCGACATATAGCATTTTCCGACTCACAGCGGTGACGCGGATTTTTCGTTCAAAAGGAACACTCCCTTCCGTAGTGTCACCACCTAGCGGATCAACCTTTTCTCATAGTATTGAGAAATAATAATAAAAGGATCATGTTCAAAGACGCGTCGCCGCTGTAAGAGGTCATGCGGATATGTTCGGTTTTGACAACACGTATGTAAAGATCAATTGATGGCTTTGACATAATGTCACTGTGGGATTAGGGATTGATAGCAGTGAGAGCTCGAAATCGAACAATGTACGTCGAACAAATTGAAGGAATCGAACAGTCTCTATCCCAATAGGTCGTAATATTGTGTAACACAGCAAACGATGTCATAAAGTATCGACGGCAGCCAAGGAGACAGGACACGAAGAGAAACACGTGGCAAGGCAGCGGCGACAGTTGAAGCAGCGATGTGCAAGATATTCTCCAAACAATGTTGCTCTAATCCCTTTGTTTCCAGGTCCTGTTATATTCCAGGTCCAGAACAAATTTACAATTTACCTTGAGAATCCTGCAGACTCAACCGTCCACCATTACAACGTCATTCTTTTATTTTGAACGCCATCCTAAATACCAACAGGCCTGACACTGACTCCCACTTCATGACAATTGTGGATATGTCCAAATCAGAACTAATGATTTACGGATTTCGGAGATTTATGATTAACATTACACTTAATTAAATTACTTATTTTTAATAATTTAGATCCGAGAATCAATTAGTTCCGATTGCCATTTCTTTTTTCCCCAACCCCATAGGGTATTCATTCATTTAGGACGAAGATTCCCAATGGTCCTTGGCAGTGCATACATTTCCTCTCCTCTGGATTGCACTCGGAGACAAAACCTCTTCATTTCGAATTTTTATTTATTATTTTTTTCTCAAAAATTTTTTTTTTATTTAAAATATTCATTTTTTAACCAATATCTTGTGCAATGTTTTTTCTCCGAGAAACGTAGTACACTTACTATGAAAGAGGAATGTTCAAGAGGCTTCCACATCTTATCCTTCGTGTGTACTTTTTATGCATTTAATAATAACACTAGCTGTTCAAATTAGCAAAAAAGATTAATCATTAATAACATGCAAAGCTTAATAGTTTTAACGCCTGATTTAACACATGTGCTTGAAAAATAAAAACACGTCAGATAATACGACAGTGAAAGCCTCTTCGCTAACGCTCCTTTATTTTATTTTTATTTTTTTTACACGTTCTTGTGCTCGCTCATGTCGCACAACTCATTTATTAAAGCTCGCTACTTTTTTTTCCTGTCTAAAAAAAATTGACTCCATTAAAGTGTGACATTTTTTACAAGTCTTTTCATAAAAGTCAACTTCAATGTATTTATAATAATCAACGTTTTTACGTGTACAAAGCATCGTACATTTTTCATTCTTGATTAAGTATGCGACATGATACGCGAGCGGCAATATTTCCCTACCCTAACGATCATCATATCTGATGATGAGATGGTCATTTGGGTGGGGCGCATATGTGGTAAGGGTTACACCCATTCCTTGAGATAAAAAAGAAACACATCATCCAAGGGATCACCAACCATTTTTTAAAAGCACCTCCACCGCATTATAATTATAATCCATTATGTATATTTTATTCCAGATGTCACTCACCTTATTACTACTGCATTACAATATAACCGCCGATTTTTTAAAACAATGCCATCATATTATTCCCAATGTTCTATTTATTATTGCGTATTTTATTGCCTCCCTATAGAACCCTCTCGACCCAACTGCACTCCATCCAACGTGACCTGCACTTGTCCCTCTGGAACGTGGTTCTATTTTCTCTTATCCAATTAAAATGAACACTAACCTTAAAATCAGTGCGCAATTCATTATCGGCACTCTTGTTTTCTCTCGCGTTCAGTAGGTAAAGTGCAGATCGCTTCTTATCGTTTATTTTATTTTTTTATGCTACGCAGGAACTTGGTTTGATGTCCTATTTTGGAAATGATTACTAGATGGTTTTCATTTCCTTGGCTGATCGTGAAGTGAATCTTTCTAATAACATTTTGAATATTTTATTTTAAATTGGCTACAATGCAAATGTGATCAGCCAAGTTCCTGCTTTATTTTTAATTTTTTTTATTGTTCTATATTACCTTTAATATTAAAAAGTGAGATATCGTGAATCAGAATAAGAAACGCATTGTTGTTTCTTATTCGCAAAATCATATTTACGTTTCATCCATTGAATTATTTCTAATTTTAATTTTTCACTAATTCTCTACCTTTCTTTCTATAGTAAGAGCGCAAATTCTTAAATCATCTTTATTTCATCTAAATCTTTCTTCTTTCTTCATTGCGGTCAACTCACAATGTTGAGACTAAATGATTTTCATTATCAGTACACTGTATATCCATGACTAAGCATAAAACATTCATTTTGGGTTGACCACCTCTCTTGTCTTCCTAACTACAATTATCTGAAAATATTTCCTTACTGTCCATCATTAAGAATCTTGTCACTAAACTAATTATAGTTTTGCTTTGAAACTTAAATAATACAATTAATCAAAGATTATTTTTACAAACCAAAAATATCACTTTTTTTTACAAAAAAATAAGATACATATCCCAGTAAAGCAGTACCGTACCAGTCATTGCAATGATAACTCGAGTACAACACACAAATAACATTGATATTTTATTTCCTTTTACAATCCAAGTACACCGAGTCCTCTCTTGATACTTGGCCAGTGGGTTGTCCCAGTACCCCAAGCATTAATCCCAGGCACTCGGCTTATCATCGCAACGGCTGCGACGAGACTCCTCCCACTCAAAGATAAAATACATATTTCCCACAATGAAAAAAAAACTACTATCCTTTAAAACAGAAAAATCAAAACCTCTGACGTTTATTGTTGTCTTGTTCCTCAGTGTCGAACTGCAGAAAGCTAACCTAGAGGCCCAAAATACCCAAACCCCTGGCAGCGGCACCACTCCTGGGGCGACCGGGGCCACCTCCCCCTCTAACAACTCTACCACTGCCTCTCCCTTGGCGAGCGCCATCCCATTGGCTCAGCTATTGAGCAAGCCCGGTGCCCTCAACGCCCTCTCCAGTCTCACCGCCCTCGGCGGCCTGACGGAGCTGCTAGGGGGCGCTGCGACCGCCGCGGCTACGGCCCTGCCTGTACAGACCACCGGTGTGCACCGCTCCCACAAGGCGTTCACGCCGAGGCTGAGGAGCCCCAGCGCCCCCGGGCCCATCGACAGCGGCAAGTTCAAGTCAGAGCGCGCCAAGTACAATCCGTACTGAGCGCTAGCGGCGCCGCCTCAGCACCAGCAACAGCAGCAGCCCCAGCAACAACACCAGAAGCACGAGGTGGCGAACGGTAGCGACGTCGGTGTCTCGAACCTCAACTGATCACGTGTTTCTTTATTATCATTTCTTTTTTTCTATAGGATTTTCCGTGTTAGATATAGCCGTTTTTCTTCAGTTTCTTTTTTATAGACGTATAGATGTCGTGTCTATATGTATGTAGATTGTGGCGGAACGTGGAACTCGTCGCTTTGGAGCGGAGCAAGATTTCGCGTTCACGAAAATTCGGGTTGGTGCAGCGTCATCGACGCTGAAAGAGATATTTCCGTGTGACGTCATTACTTGACACTGACACGAGATTTCAAGTTGAAAAACGTTTAAGTAAAACAATAAGCATTCATCTTGCTTCGCGAAAGGTCGACGATATTTGGTAGAGACACCGGCAGGGACGATACTTGTAAATTAGCGAGGAGCCGCGACGCATAACTTTGAATGTAGCATACTCTTTTGTAATTATTTTTTAAAAAATTGTGATAGAGAATAACAATCGTATTAAAGTGAAGAAAGCAAGTCTTCGTTGTCTCGGTTCCGCGCATCGTGGCTCCTCGTCTCTCTCTCGCGTCAACTTGTACCGCATTAGGAATACGTGAGACACAATGTAAGCATTGGGGGTTGCGAACTCGTAGAGATCTGCTTTATCAACCTCGACGTTTTCCGAGCTGCGTGTATCGTTTTGAAATGAAAACAGTCAGCCGATTGTTGGTGTTCGTTTGCATTTTAAGCGATTTTATTGAAAGCAAAGGGGTACGGGTGGTTCTGAAAATTCTGTCGTCGATAAAGCAGAGCTCAAGCTCATTTCGCCAGCCCCTTAAACTCGCGATTTAGAGGTGTACAATTGCGATTTGTATTTGAGCGACGATCGGTCGCGTCTTTTTTCTAGCGATTAGCCATATATCCAATTTTACTATTGTGTATCTTTTAAGTATAAAGTTCACCTTCTCTTCTTTTCCTACTTGTGATAAGCACTGGGATTTTTTCTTCTTTCTTTGCCCGGAGATGCGAGTGCATGTGTCACCGACGAGTGAGTTCGTGCGAGAGTCCAAAGATCGAATGTGTGCGTAAAGGCGAAGACAAGGAGAAAATGCGGAGGATGAGAAAAAAAAGAAAAAGAAAGTGTAGCTTTGAGAGGAATCTTTACTTTTGTGTACTTCTGTTTAGCCGCGAAACTAAACGTCATAATCATGTAATTGTGTCGCGGATGAATTATCACGGGCGACGCTCAAAAAGGAAGAAGAAACAATAAAATGACGCGAGTTATTGAACTGAAAACAGATAATTAAAGTTTAAGAGAATCAATTTAAAAAAAAGAAAGATACAAATGTCAGTGGAGAAATAATAGAGCTTAGAGATTCGTAACAATAGAGAAACTTTTTCTGATACTTGGATTAATCACTACTATAATAATCTATAACTCTCTATATATATTCATATATATATTATAGCACTTTAACTATTATGAATAATCTTGCAAGATTAGAGTTAGAGAAAAATAAAATCCGTAATCTGCGTTTGTCGCGAATTTAACGCGTAAACATTTATTTTTGTTCTTTTTTTCTGAGTTAATTTTCAAATGCACATATATACTGTTAAAGTAGATATCGAGCGAAGAAAGTGAAATCAATCGTAGGTCGGGGCATTGCTCTCGACATTCTTTCTTTTATTTTCGTCGAAAATAAACCAAAAACGTAATAACGGAAAGGGTAACGTCATTTAAATTAATCAGTAAGGAAACTGAACAAAAATTTTAAATCTTTTGTTAAATCTTAGAATTTTCGGTCATCAAAGCGTTGGACCCGTATGTTTAAAACTAATTTGAAACCTTAATCTTTTTATTTTTAAGATTTTTACGGATTATAATATGCGAGAGAAGAGTCGGATCGTATAAATGACGAATCAATATTTTCGATACCTTGTATTTTGTTACTCCCAATTTGTGGTACTTTATTCGCGACGATCAGCTGCGAAGGATCGCTTTGTATACTTTCATTTTATTATGGAGACAATAAAGGAGAAAAAATAAAAAACCAACCTCTTTTATTTAAGCATTAATATGTCATCATACTATTTATATGCGACACTTAAGTATGTGAAAGAAGATGTAGTATGTAAATTATGAATCAGCAGAAGTCAATTGGCAACTGTGTATCATGTCTCTAAACACAGAAACCTGGTTGTTCCAATCGAATACTACTGTCTTCTTTTAAGATTATAATATTTCCTAAGTCTAAGACCTATAAATTAGTAGATTTAGAATTCTAAGTTTAATTTTAATGTCGATCGGTCAAATATGAGCAAAGAGAATAATAAAAGTGCCGAGGTGAGGATGGAGAGAGACGTTAGTAAAGTAAGAGGCGAGAGGGGAGAGCGAAAGAAAGTGAGAGAACGAAAGAAAGAGAAGATGTATCCATCCAACCAACCAACTTGACCCAGGCTCCTGCCCGTCTTCGGTAAGCACCATCCGCTCCTTTTTAGTCCTCTTAATCTACTGATCCCGTTCAACCGTATTTTTTTCTCTGGCAAAGCCGGCCGTCTTTCGTTTGCATAGAGCAGATCGAAAACTTTGTCACGCGCGCGTTGGACATATTGCAAAAACGGAATATACAATTAATGAACGGATCCTCACTTTTGTAAGAAAAAAGGAAACGGTTTGTCCTGTTATCTGTACACTGAGAATGCACTATCACTCTAAGCGCCTTAAGAACAAAGTACGATATTTCTTTTCTCCATATACTTTTACTTTTTATTTCTTTCAAACCTATATATTTTGTTTTTCCTTTTGATAAATGTTAATGATGTTTTTGCAAGGGCCGTTTTTTTCATATATTATATTGAGACATTGGAATCACCTGTAGCATGCAGTTGGACCCACTGATCAATGGGAAATGTCTTTTTTCTTAAGCGAACGATCGAACCTTCTTTCGATAAAGAGAATATTTATACGTCAAGACTTTGTTATTGCCTGCATACTATGTTTACACTCCAATTCTTTTTTTTTCGTATTTTCCTATTCTTTTAATGTTTTTATTGAAAAATAAATGGTGTTTTCTTGTTTTTCTTTTTTTTACATATAGTTTTTGTTAAATTCTTTTTAGAAGACTGTTTAGTAGCGGGTTACTGGAGTATGCTAATATTTGTTTGCCAATATTATATTTGTTATGCGTGAACTAAATAAAATGATTTAGTGGAGTTAGTGGGTAAAAGTGTTCAATAAATGCATAGGGTTAAAAGTTCTCAATTCTCTTCTTCGAAACTAGGCCGACTATATTGGCAGTCGTGTTTTAAATCTAATTTAAAATTAAATGTAATCGAACAAATTTTAAACAAGTTTAAGTTAAAAAACTATGTGTTAAATGTTTATTAAACAAAAGTTATTTGTGCCATTGTTACGATAACCGATTTCAACATCATCTGTTGATTTCATGTACGACTATTTTGACGAATATAAAAATTTTGAAATACTGCCAACATAGTCTCAACTTCAAGCACATTAAAGGAACGCATTATCATTCTTGGCACGTTCTTTTCCTACTTAATCAATCGCAAACTTAATTTTGAAAGTCCAAAAAATCGGTTCAAGTTGGATCATTCAAGAACAATAATTCGTTCCTTCATGGTGCCAGAATGTTTATTCGAAAAACATGAAATTTGAACGGAACGCAAAAAGTAAAATCTTGCTTCGTGCGCAATATCGGTGATAGATAAAGCGTCGATCCTGGCACGTGCACAAAGTAAAGGAGCAGTCGACTAACATAGCGCTTGTCTGTTACAGGATATCGCTCGAGACAGGCGGCATGGCGATACCGGCGTTTCAGTATATCACGCCCAATCACATCGTCAAGTCGACGATTCACTAGGGGACTAGGGGGCCGCTGAGCCGCGGTAGTGGCGGCGCCACAGTCGTCCTCCGCAGTCGTCGCTTGCCGCCGCCGCCGCTGTCGCTGACGTCGACGACGCAGACGACGATCGACTCGCTAGATGGCGCTGCGGCTCGCGCGTCAAAACGCGATTTGCCGATGACGAGGCACGGGGAGTAAAAATCTCTCCGCAAGATCACGACGACGATCACGGAGCGAGGAACGTGCGCTGCGGGGAGAGTTCTTTTTTCTTTAAATAGAGGATAGGGAAAGAGAGGAGTGCGAGAGTGTCGCGGAGGCGTGCGTGAGAGGTTAGGAGATAGAGGGGAACGTGAGCCAATCATTATACGGCATTCTGTGCACTGGGCCACGAAATGTGTTCAACCGGCTCGTTTGAGATTGATAACGGTCATGATGATGATTATGATGGGATGATGATGACGGAGATGATGATTATGATGATGATGATGATGATTATGATGACGATGAAGCTGCTATTATTTCCTGAGATTTCGTTCAGAACAATATCGACTCGCACGAGGTTCTTAGGGAGTAAGGGAGGCAAATTATTCACGCAGATATACACACATACACACACGTAACATAACTCACACTTAATGGTGTACTGGACACACCGAGAAAAGGAGATTGTTTTCGAACACACTCGAGTGTACAAAACTGTACAAAAGATTTAAGCTTGCTGAAAAATAAGAGGTGTAAAGCGAAAAGAAACCTTGAAAAAAATTAAAAAAAAAATAAAAAATATTAAAGTACGCCGCAGCCCCGTCGCTGCTGCCGATTGGTAAAGGGAACAAGCCAAAGATACGTTAGTTTTCATTTTTATATTTAATAAAAGAGGTTAAAAAAATGGAGAGTTAAAAAAAAGGAAGCTAATCGCGCATACGGAGGTTCTTTCGAGGGGGATTGATAACCGTAGTTTTTAAATCACACGTGAGGAACACTGTGCAACTACACTGATAGAAGAAAAAAGGTATCTTTTTTTAAGTGTGTAAAAAAAGAATAGGACTTACTTTCCCTTCGATTGAAAAATTCGCTCACTAATTTTTACTCTGCATCCGAGGAAATTGTGATTCAAAGTAGCGATGAGAATGAAGGAAAAAAGGGCACTATTTATAAAATCCGCGCTTAGTCGTTAAGTTAGGAAACTTATACAAAAAAAGGCGTTGTGAGTTTTTTGATTTTCGTTCGAAGACGAATTTCGAGCAAAAAAAAACGCGGCGAGCGAACTATTCTATTTTGTTATTTTATCGCGAAATTCGCTTGGGCGACTCGCTCGTCACAGATCTGTGGTGAATGAAATTCTAAAAAATCGGGGAACCGGATGGTAAATTCTTTTCGTACGACGAACTTGAATATGAAATAAAAAAAAACTGCGAACCCGATAAGATTCACCTGCGACTCGTGCGCTTCGACTCGCCGTCCACCATTTCGGGCAACGTTTTCTTTCTTTCCTTCTCGAAAAAATAAAAAAAAAAACAGAGCGTCGAAGATGCTATAGAAGAAAGCGAAGTGGTTAGAGCGAACTGAAAGCGGCACGCGGTGTTAAACGTTAGAAATAATAAGTGGTTTCTCATGTGGCAGAAAAAAATGTGGCGGTTAGCTGGGATGAAGTATGAGAAAGAAATGAAATTATAACATGATTAACAGATAGGGATATATTATATATATGATATATATTTATTATACGATAAAAAAGATGAAATTAACTAGATGAAAAAAAAAATATTAGCGACGAAGCTGAGATTAAGAGGCGCGTCAAGCTCCCTCCCTCGAGACCCGCGCATCATTTGTTCCCGCGTTATTTTTATTTTCTTTGGTTTTTTTTTAATCAATTGTGATCTTTCGAGAGGATATCCGATTCGCTGAAATCCTTTAGTGTACTCATTTTAATTTCGTATTTAAGGTTCGTAGGAAGGTAAACGTATCTGACCACTCGAACGACCAAGGAACTGAAGTCGTGCGGTGGGAAAAGCAATAATATTCGAATTTCTGCGCCAACGGCGACACGTATATATATATGTAGCTTAGGCCCTGGACTGAAAATTTTTTAAACGAAAGGAACATATCCACGAATTCGTGCGCTTCCGGCATGTGCCAAAGAGCAATTATTTTGTTTAATGTTTTTAATTTGTTCTCGCGTTATTTAGGTGCGTTAAAACGAAAGAACGCTAAATCTTCCTTGGCGACCCCGCGCTAATACGATTTTATCGCTGTACTCTTTTTACATTACCGTCAATTTTTCGGGTGATCTTAAACAAAAAATCGTTTGTTATTGGCTTTAATCGTGCGTTATTTATTTGGATTGTTATGTACTCTAAAATGAAATTTTGTACATATAGGTACGTGGTGAAATATTTTAACTTTTGTACATACAGCGAGAGTAGTGAGTTCGTGTTGTTAATTTATTTGGACTGTTGAACATAAAAAAGTGAAAAATCGCAAGACTTCGTCGCTATGAAAATTTCTCTGACCCTCCTCTTGCCCTCTTCGGTTTTTTTTTCCAAAAAAAAAAAACAAAAGATCGCGATACAAGCCGTCGTGGCCGAAAGTATTGAACAATCATCTTCGCTTGTTAACCCTTTGATCCCCTTCTTTCTCATTTCTCTTTTTACGCCAAAAGCAGAGTCTCTAAATCTATCTCCAATTGTCAGTAATCTAAGTTTTCGCGAATCAAGGTGCATCTACCGTTCGCCATTTGATCGCGTGATTTTTTCCCCGCTAGATGTTGAGGCAAGCGATTTTACCAATTCATTGATTAAACGTCGATTATTCCAAAAATTTCGAACTTAATCTTAATGTAAGATAAAAAAATATCGCGGGAAGCAATAATGGGGACCAAAGGGTTAAGTCAGAGCAAACTGTTAAAAGCAGCGCGAAGTGCCTTTTTTTGTACACACACACACACACACAAGTAAACACGTGCACTCACACAGTTACACGTACACAGACATAAAACTCGTAATTCGCTTGTATAATGCGTAAAAAGAAAATTCGGACGTTCGAGACGTAGGGGATTAATTCAAGCGTTCGTCCATTCTCACCACGAACTCCGCAATTTAAGTCGTTTTTTGAGCTCTTATACGCATTTTTTTTTATTTCGTTCGTTTGCGCGGACCTTAAATTTACGTTCTCGCTGAATCTCTCGGCGCTCGAAAAAATTGTTATTGATTTCTCATGACAATAATGTTAAGAATATTGTATATTGTACAAAATTATAGCGTCGTCGATGACAAATTGACATTTGTTTATTAGTTTTTTTTATTTTCTTTTTTTTTATATATATATCGTGTCGATATGAAATTGTTGTTTCTTGCGTGTATCATTTTGAAAAAAAACGATGTGTTCATATTTGTGTATAAAACAAAAAAAATGATTAAATCATTATGTTGTTTCGCTGTAAATTATTGTATAAAAAAAGGCGCGACTTTTTTCTTCCCAAATTCCGTATACGTAGTTGACTTTTTTGACCCTCTTGACGAACAAATGATGGCGTCGTGTAAAAGCCGATACGCTGATACTTTCTATGGGCGACTGAAAGAAAAGATGAATTTCAGGGTTTCGTAAGCGGGGAGACACGATGAACAAGCCTCTGACAGCGAAAAGAGAGAAAAAATAAATTAAATTTGCAAAAAAAAGTAATTATACACGAAATAATGAGAAAAACACTTAGTGAGAGACGCTGTATGATTGTGTATATCAACAATAAATATTGCTGTGATTAGAATTGATTATAGGTTATGTGTAGTTAAGGACGACTTTTTAAAAAGGCGCACCGCGGAAGGATATTAAACGTATATAGGTTTCGAAGGTTCTTTCTTCGAGATGCGGCCTCGAGCGAAAAGTCGACTTTTTTCACTTCACCCGTGCTCACGTTTTTCCATCGTATGTCTTTCGTTTCTCACTCGTTTCATTTCTAATTGTCATTTTTATTCACTCTTCAATAACTTATTTATACATCATATTTAACGTGTAAGGTTGATTTCATTTTTTTTTAGTCAAACTTTATTATTTATGAATTTTGTTTAAGACTCGTTTACGACTCTTTTGTACAATGAAGATTTGCGAATTTTTCAAACTTTCGCTCGTGCAGCATCCGATGTATCGACGCGAGGGGGGGTTTTCTCAAAACAAATAACAAAAAAAGAAGAATAAAGAGAAGTAAGAGAATAAAGAGTATATTGAAGTAAAAACAATATAATTAATGGCAATTTTTTCTGCTATAACATAATCAGAGCGGACCAGATCCCTTCATCGTTAAACTGAGTATTATATCTCTGCGACTCCATTGTAAAGGTCGAATCGCGTTAAAGAACGAACACGAAAACACAGATATAATGATGTAATTTTAATGAATAATGAAATTAAGTGGCACCTTCGACTTCCTTCGAGCTCGTTGTACTTAAGGAAAGATCTGAGTGAAAAGTTTTCACTTGAAAGTCTTGTTCTCAATGAAATAAAAAAAAGTGAAAAAGAAAATGAAAAATTTGCTAGGTTGCGTTCGAAAATGAAGAACAAAAAGAAACAAACA
Source organism: Eurytoma adleriae (assembly GCA_900480045.1). Classification (NCBI taxonomy): domain Eukaryota; kingdom Metazoa; phylum Arthropoda; class Insecta; order Hymenoptera; family Eurytomidae; genus Eurytoma; species Eurytoma adleriae. The sequence goes on from UXGC01000323.1 coordinate 143,171, forward strand.
GATAACGATTTGCCGTTCGCGACGACGGATTTATTTTTTGACGATCGGTAGATGAAAATATGCAATTTACGAAGACTGAGTCCCCAAATATTATCTATTTTTGCTTAATTCTACAGAGCAATTCTACAGTGTAAATTATTGCACGAAAATTTACGAGGCAAAGAGGGCGACTATCATATGCATATATACGCTTTTCTTTCGCGCGTTAAAAGTTCACTCGGGTCCTTTCTTAAAAAGGAAGAATATTACATTTGAATTTGCATATAAATAAACAATTGATGCAAAGTAATGACGTTAAAGTAAACAAAGATCATTGTCGTAATAAACTTTTAAAAAAAAAGTATATAATAATAATCCAAAACATATCCGTTGACGCATGTAAGATTAAGCTACGATTAATTCTATTCTATGTATCACTCCACTAAATACCGACAAAAATAATCACGCTCGAATACTTAAATAAAAAAATAGAATTATCAAATCGTCACACGAATTTTCCGTTCGATTTCTTTTTTCAAAGTTAGTTGGACAAATCGTCGCGCGTTTTTTCTCCTCGATTTTAAAAAATAACATTCTTCCGAAGCAATAATTAACCGACAAATTAATTCAAGTGGAAAGATTTTATAAAGACACTTTCATTAGCTTTACATTGAGAGCTGAAAAGTTTCTAATTACCATAGACTTTATAGGTCGACTAATTTTTACATATCTGGGCCAAAATAATTTTTACATATCGCAATTTCGCAAACATAAAACGACATATACACACGAACACTTACAATTGTTAATTGGGTGAAGTGAACAAAAATATAAAGAAATAAGATTTTCATCTCGCATCGCAATCTCTATTGAACAAAATGCACTTGAAATATTCGGCGATTTTTGCATTAACTCTATATGCAATTATTTCGTTAAATTATATCGCGAATGTTCGTGCGAAAATCTCCGACCAATTGGCCATAATATGCGTGTATTTTCCAGTTACAGTAATAGTAAAGACAAAAAGATTTGTAAGTATACATGAACTTTTTAAAAAATCATCAATGTAAATCTCATAAGGAATCTCTTGTACGTTGTAACTTTGGTATACGTGTATTTCCGTAGGATTTTAACAAATTGCCGTACGTTGATTCAAAGAAAAAAAATGAAAAGCTGAAATGAAAAATCCTATTCCACATTACGTAGGAAAATGGAAAGTCGCACCTAAATATTGACCCACCGGTGCCAATTTTTTCTCCAAGCTCGTTATTGCAAAATCTCTCTTACTTTCTTGACCTCCGAATCCTGATTAACCTTTAGATTGACACAGAAAGGAATATCGTCATAACTTTTTCAAACTTTCGAAAAGTGATATTACTGTATTAATAAGAAAAAAAATTGTTCATTCTATGTATAAGTGATAAAGTAAATTTTATTTTGTATTTAAGGCTTTTTTGACAAAACGTGGAATAAGAATTAGGGGACAACGTGGAAATAACAAAAAAAGTTGAGCTATTGTCGACGATCGACGTACGACAGCATAAAAAGAAAAAAAAATTTTGTTGTGGCGTAGAGCAATCCGTTAGTGCAGGGGCCTTAACCTTACTGCGCGAACTCGGCACCGAGCGATCGTCGCTATTGTCAAGAATACGGCCGCCGATCGATCGCGCCGATTTCCAAACTTAACCGTAACACGAGGCAATCAGCTAAGAAATATACCTTAGTTTTTATAGGATATTGAGCCGCGCTCGCCACCTGATTTAAACATTTTTCGAATTCAACGGATGAGACAAAAAAAGAAACTAACGAACAAACGGGATGAACGCATCCGAAGTTGGCGGCGATCGCGGCACCATCTGTAGATGTCGCTCGGATTCGTTCATTGTCCACTTAGGGCGAGCGCTAGATTTTCGAGGCATATTTTTTGTACGCGGTACTGTGGCAAAGGAAAACCGAAATTTCGCTGAAACCGAGTCGGACAAAATAAAACACTGAATTGCTGTGTGTGCCAAAATATTTTAAAGAAAGGCTTAAGAAAAAAAAAACAAACACGTGCCAAAAGGAAAATCAGTCGCGTGCCAAAATCAATGAGATTCGTCACTTCCTATGTATAAGATAACAAAAAAAAAAGGAACAATCGGAAGATCGCGGCGTAACTTAATTAAATCACTATAGATTTACCACGCGGAGAGCGGATTTGTACACGAATTGCACTTCTCTCCGCGATAACGAGTTTTGTAGATTGTGATGACTATAATATAGCGCGACCTTACGATCACTGTACGCACGTGTAGTCTATATTATGCGTTCGACGTCTCTTCATTTTCACCATTTGAAATCATTTAATTTTAAGACGAACACTCATTTGATATTTTGCCCTTGTTATTATGTTTATTCAATAAAATTCATTTTTTGTTGAAAACGAAAACTTTTGTTTTTATTTTTCGTCATTCTAACGCGCGTGACGATCGGTAAATTTGCACGCGACAAGTCAAGAATTGCAAAAGACGAACAATCTAGCGAATCGATCGTTAAAATTTAATTATCGTAATAAAAAGAAACTCGAAAAGTGGCGCAATGTCTTCCCACGCAGTTGTAAATCTTCCCTTGAATTTTTGTACAGGGAGCGTTTATTCCGTATCTCCGCAATCGGACAACTCCTTTCATACTTGCGATCCAGAGCTCGTGTATTGAATTTTTTTATCGCTCACTATCGTCGTAGGTGTAATTATTTTTTCCAAAGACATCAAGCGAATTCATTTGGATACACATGTTTCTTCGCGAAACGAGCTGTGCGATCTTCGATTGTATCGAATCTTATCTCGAAAGTCGAACAAACGTCTAACTTCCGGTTGAGAATTGGCAGTGTACAAAAAGACCAAAAAATGCAAACATTTACGCAGAAAGTATAAACAGTAAAAAATTAAGTAATCAATAAAGAAAATTGACTTTCTCGGTGAAGTTGACCCTTGAACGCGACGCACCCGAGCTGCACTCTCCTGTTTGCCCTTCACCATGTAACTTCGGCCGAAAGCAACTTATGTTACGAAGCCTTTAAGAAAACAGGGTCATATAAAAAAAAATACTTACGAGTAATACGTGTATTTAAATTTTTAAACGCGGAAGAACGAAACGAACACGAATTATAATCACGCGGAACGCAGAGAACGAGATGCAAAAGGTTACGTTTTTTCGGTGGACGTTTAAAAAAGAAAAAAAAAAGAAGATTTGGAGACAGGACATGTAGGCGTCAAAGACTGTGCCAGGACACACGTCGCCGCGGACAATTGTTTGCGCGGCATCTTAGCGAGTGTTTAATATTGTAATACGTGATTGTGTATAATTAATTATTTCGCGTAATAAATTAGTGTAAGCGCAAGGCGAAGATTTTAAATAGAAGTGTCAAGTTATTAGGAGACGAAAATAACGAATTCCTTTCGGGACGAAGGTGTTAGCTGTTTATAGTACACGCGGCTTGCCCGCAAATAGGATCGCCGTGTGGCGACCTAAACGTTTACTAATTAAATTCGAATCGCGTGAAAATTCGGTGAATTTTTGTTGAATAGAACGAGTAGTATCGAAACGAAACATATCTTCGATGATAATAATTTAAAGGAAAACAAAACAGAATATCAAGCTTCAAAGGAATTCGCGATCGAGTCTTCGCGTAGACACAAGCTAAGACACATTATTCCAGGGTATAATAACGTTTTGTAAAATTGTCTGCTACCGGCAATATTTATGTATAAAAGAAGTGATTAAAAAAAAAAAGATGAAAACTAAGAAATAGGTTATAAATGTAACTATTATGATTGTAATGATGCAGTAAATGAGTAAGGGGCGAATATAACGCGAGAGTTGAAATAAAAGAGATGATGGAAAAGTTATATATATACACAATACAAAACACACAGTTACACGTACAATAAGATTATAAACCTACAAAGTAAAAGAAAAACGCGCATCTATTCGATCTATCGTCGTGTATATCTAGCTAGTAGTTCTCAGAGAATCTTAGTTTTAAAAAATGAATAAAAAAAAAAAGTAAACGTCGATGGTTGGACATCGGAACGGTAATACTTTAAATAATGAAATAATAAAGTAATTATAAGAGACGAAAGATTATTTGCTGAAAAATCGGCTGGCTGGTGGGAAAGTGCTTTAAAGCTAGAAAACTTAATGAACAATTTAAAGAGACAAAAAGAGAATCCCGTAGGCTTATCTTTATATCTTAACATATCTCCATTACTGTCGCATATCGAACAAAAAAAAAAAGAAAGATGCGATTTCGAGGTTTATGTAACACCGCCGTAGATTATCCATGTCCCAATTGTGAATCTACACATCGGACTTTCGTAGCTAGCGTTAGAAAAAAATGCAATTGTCGACATTTTTATTGAGAAAAAATTACACAATGTTTTCGATTGCGTTCAGGTCCTTACGGAACATTCACCGTGCCACCTTTACGTTGTGCATGCTGATCAGAATTGTATCGATGTCCCGCTCAAATCGGATTTTCCCTGTCATCCGTATTGCGAAAATGTGTACTTCTAACTCCGAACTTCGCGAGAAAGGCAAGTTCGAGGTGAACAAAGGCTATCCTATACCCTCCTTTCCTCGCCACGAGGGAAAGATTGTACAAGCTACACCCGACACAGAAATAACGAGGTTTGATAAAAAGCGAACGAAAATGTTTTGCATTTACACCGAAAAATTCGTCACCTTCCGTCGAACCTTCCGTTACAAAAAGAAGAGAGACCAAATACACAAAAAAAGCGATCACTCTACAAAAATAAATAAATAAATAAATAAATAGAGGAAGACGAAACTCCGTGTGTTGTACCCTGTTATCTTGTCTTCTGATAGTTTCTCTTCCGAGAACCAGGAAAGATACCGAAGGATCCAGAGTAAAACCCAGTTTGAAGTCCTTCTCGTATCCCACGATAAATAAGACAAAAATTTTAAGTGTTTTAAGCGACAAAAATAAATAAAGTCTTCTTTCGAGCTTCTCCCGCATCGTGCGGACGATTGTGATATATGCGAGGAAAAGGGAGCGCGAGAGTAACAAAAAAAAAATTACAAATTAACTGTGTGAGCTGCGATAGTGCAATTAAGAAGAGAGTGTGTGAGTGATGCGACGAGTTTGAAGCGACGGCGAATAAAACAAAAGGAAAAAGCTAAAAAAAATATTGTGTTGTGAGTACAAGAAGCGAGGCGAAAAGAATACTCTATTCTTTATAATTATAATCATTGAATGGAAGACATGTCTGACGATGACAATGATGATGAACAAAAAAAAAGTACATATTGTTGCGTATATTTATTCGATTGTATACTTTTTATGTAATGAAAAGCATAAGTACGTTGTTGATTAGTTGCTATATTCGTATGCGTATAAAGTAGAAGAGCTTATTTAACAAAAAAAGCCGAGGAAGGCGTGGTGCGCGACGTTGCGCGCGCTCTCCGCATTGCGTAACGGAAAAAAATCGAGCCGACGAGTCGATTACACTTTTTTCTTTCTCGTAAACTTTCGTCCCCCGCTAACTTTTGGCGCGTAACGCCCCGAAACTCGGTTTTCCGTTTATCATATCCCGGTGAAGAAAAAAACAAATTATCCGTACACTCGATTGCGCCGGCGAGCTTTCGTTTCATTTCGCTGAGAATTGCGTTGATGACTGTATATAATAATAAGTACATAACTGTGGATCGAAGCTAAACTTGCGAGAGAATAAAAAAAAAAAGAAAAGACAAAACCGACCGTTCGTTTACTTTTCCTCACGCATGATCACGGACGATTCGAGATATCGAGATTAAAGCAAATCCGAGGGCATCGAACGGGATCAGTCACGACCGATCGAGAATACACGATTCTCAACAAAAGAACAAAACAAGGACTCGACTGTTTTTACATATCGACACTGAACAAATTGCGGGGACTCAAAGTATAAACCAATGCAAAAATCGTTATTTACTTTAACCGCTCGAGAAATTCATTGTAACGGTACCTTTCTACTTCTCTTTTCTTTTTTGAAAAAAAAAAATAACATCGAAGCGTCGAGCTACGGTACACGTCGATGAAACTATGTAAAATCGGCACGCTGGTGTAGCGGCGATTCGATGTCCATATCATGCACACTTCAAACGCGAAGTCGTAATACTCCGGAGCTTACAGGAAATGTATCAACGACCCCTTCTTTTTTGAACAAAAGAAAAAAGTAAATGGTCAATAAACAAACGAAACATACACTGTTGCTGGGGTAACGCACTGTTGAAACACATCACGGGAACTAAGGCCCGTTTTATGTTGTAAATTAAGGAATGAGGATTAAGAAAATACATTGATTGTATATCTATATATGCGAGGATTAAGCGCTTAATCCTCGCATATATAGTTATACAATCAATGTATTTTCTTTAATCCTTATTCTTTAATCCGATAGCGCGAAACGGGCCTAACATATCAGTTACCACCGCTTGATGGAAGAAAGGCAATAAAAAATAAACTTATACTGCGTAGCGGTCATAAGCAAATACCCACAGGAGCGCAAAAATAGAGGAGAACAAAATGTACGAAGGATAAAATGAAAACAATGCCGATGGGAACGAGAGAGAGATTTTTTAGATATTGCACTTGTAACGTTTATTCATTGTATCTTAAGGATAACGGAATACACACGCGCACGACTACAGTCTCGTGGCTCTCTCGCGATAGCTAATTTCCCTTCCTTTCCCGCGAAACTAAACGTCTTTTTACTCGGCGGCAGATTTAGTCGGTCGTAAGAGAAAAAAATTGAAAAAAAAAATGTACGTAAAAGGAAAACTCATAGATACAAACGTGCCAAACGCAGAGATTGCGAGTGTTTCTTTCTTTTTTTCGAGAGCCACGAGTATGTAATCGAACCATTAAAATAATGTTAAAATAATGAAATAAATAAACCGTATCAATAATGCAAGAATAAAAAATAAAAATGACAAAAAAATGAGGTATTATAAACGACGACGACGTGGGAATTTTAAAGGCGAACACACATCAGCACTGTTCTAATTAATAATCCGATCGTGCGAGCGGAAAATAAAAAAAAAATGGAGATTTTTAGTGTTTACACTACGATTGATAAACAATTCTATTATTACATAATATAACATTAATAACAATATTATTATTATGATTATTATTGTAATGTTTGTTTTTTTGGTTATTAAAGTGTGTATATAGCGATATATTCTAGAAAGTCATGTCACTGACAAATACTTGCGTTTTATTGCAATTCAAATATTTTCCTCATCCTTTTTTACTCCGTTATTTATTCTTAAATCACTTCAAAATTATTATATTTTTTTAAGTTTCCTGCTTTATGGATACTTTCTACTATATAAATGGAAGTAAAGCAGGTTTCGATAAAATTATGTGTTAAATTCTATATTTGTTTATCATTTAACGTTTAAAAAATTCTTTAACTAAAGGAATTTTATGATTTCATCCAAATTCTTTACAGAAATTATTTTTTGATTTACATTTTTGCCACGAATAATGGATTAATTTAACAATAAATGCACTGCAACGATACCAGCAAGCAGAGTGCAACAACGTACATATTTGTAAACAATCATTTTTTGCTGATAAAGTGCAGTGATAACATTCAACTAAACATAGTGTTTATGAATATTTTTTAAATAATTTCGCATTTATTCAGTTTAACATTTTTAAAGTTATAATTTATTTTACAGTAAATGAATGTGATTAATTTTTACTGCGTTTTTACCACACAGACAAATTTCTATTAAAAATTACCGTTGTTTTCACGGTAACCCATGGACTTTCTGACACATTCTGTAATACCCGTGCAATATTGCTTAATGTTCGGCTATTGAAACTGGTACGTCTTACCGATACCGATTCTGCTAAATCATAAAATAGCAGGGCCCAGTAATGAAAATTCTGGAACTTTCTAAGGGTTTTGTCTAGGGGACTTTGGGTGTAATTATTCCCGGCAAATAGAGCAAATGGTACTTTGATCGGGGAGAGAGTGGAGGGTAGGATCGAAAAGGGCATCAAATGCAAGTTTCCAGATGTATAAATAGCCAGAATATCAAGGAAATAGTTAGTTGCTATCGAACTGTCCTAGTCTAGGACTCCTAGACTTCATTCGTGCACCTTATTCAGCTGTAAGCTTGTGGAAGTGTAGTTCCGTCATTTGAATAGTGCATATCCCACTGAATCAAGGTGAAGATGCAGAGCCAATTGGAATATAAGGTAAGAGACTATTTTTATCAATTAAAAATCTGTGCAATCCATGTAAATCAGCAAGCAGCACCATCCGCAGCAACAGCGGCGAATCCACGTCCTGGAGCTGATGAAGCATCGCTCGAGAAGAAACTCAGCCGAGATGAAGCATCATCAGTCCGGCAGCCGGCGCTACCACGAGAACCTGGCGGGAGCCTGCAAGCTCATCCTGGAGACGAACGAGTTCGCCCTGGTCTGGGGCGTCACCCGCCATAATCCCGACGACGACGGCGAGTTCAAGCTGCGCCTCCTGCAGCGTCCGAGCCTCTCCGACCAGCAGGAGCAGCAGCAACAACAAAGAATCCAGAGACCAGCTCATCCACAGGGGCAAATCGAAACGATTGCGGAAGAAGTGTGTGGAGATGTCGCGGGAGAGTATGGTCATGCTCTGCCTACACGGGCCGAAGATTTGCAGCTTGATGCTGGCCTACGACAAGGCCATCATCTTCCAGAATATGGACGTCCAGGTGTACGTATTGGAGGAGTCCGAGGGCTTCCGCGTCCACTTCCAAGACAAGCACAAAACGAAGGTGTCGCTCACATACCAGCAGTTCCATAGCTTCATCTCGGCGCTGCCCAGAGTCAATAACGACTACCACAAGTACAGGGGGAAGCTCAGGATACAGAAATACAAGCTGAGGGCTAAGGCGTTAAAAGTCCAGTGTAAAAGCGTAGTTTATTATAGCTATAGTAGTAGTAAGATTTAATTTTCTTTATATTTTTTAAAAAAAGAACTGTAATATTTTTGTATCTCTTTTGACTGATAGAAGATAGGTAGACAGAAAAATTGTTGAAATGAAAAAAACAATGTACATACTTTTTTATCCGACGCACTGCGTTACTACGTGCAGATACAAATGCGAAACATGTATACATTTATAAGATAATGCGCTAACTGATGGAAATACGACATGTAAATCTAACATTACGTAATTTTTATAGCTGAACAAAATGTGATGTATGTTTTTATATATAATAATATAATTTTAATAAACTTTACAATTAAATAAAAATTATACTTGTTTATTTATTTCTACTAGTAATAAAATTGCCTGCTTTTAATTATATAATAAGAGGCTTTGAACAAAATTTAATGTGGTTATATCTAAGAAAGTCAAGAAATTCCTTTTTTTGTAAGTTTTAGTTATTCAGAAGAATTAATTTAACGTAATCTTTTTTCGTTACACACAATTGTGTAAGTAAGTACTTTTTACTGCAGCTTAGCAAATCTGAACTGTTTGCAAAATTTTCAAAGAATGGATAACTTATGAAAGCTCCTCTACTTCACAATTCACATTGGAATCAATGTTGCTAACAAACATATCTTATTTGCCTCTTCTTAGTATTCTGTTATAAACTACGTTGATCTGATATATATACTACGTACGATAGAAATTTTTTTTTGTCCAAAATTAATAATATTCATATAAAATAAATATAGAATATGAAGCTTTTAAAATTAAAATAATTACGAAATTTTTTATGACGCAGAATAACTGAAAGTGACATAAAAAAGCTATTTCCTTATTTTTTTGTACACGCGTTTAATCTTTTTGATTTTTGAATTGTTTAAATTGCCAATTTCAAACAATTTTTTATTTTGTCACAAATAAACGAATAATAGGAAGTCAAATCTAAATTATTGCAAATAAAATTCAATCATCAGGTACACCGTGGACTCAGAGCACTAAAATTTCGCTCATAAAATCGAAGGGACGTTACCTGCCCTCGCTTCCTGCCTCTCACCTGCGGTCATCGGATTTACGCAGGGAAACAAGAAGAGCGCCCCGACTGTCCCGCTTCGGGCAAGCGCCTCGTGGCCCCTGGAATTTCCCGTGCTAAGCGCTTTAAAATGACCGTGTTTTCGGAGCAAGGACGACTCGGCCAAATATTGTGAATTCCTTCGTGCGAACATCTTCAATTTAACGAATTTAGCAATGTATATAGATTTATTTTTCGAAAGAATTGCTTAGCGCGTCACTTTCTTCGTTATAACGCGGTACTGCGAGCCGGTAGATTATTGCGCAATATCGGGTTCGCGTGGGGCTCTTATCATGCGTACTCGTTTCGACGATTCCGAAAGCTCGATCGCTTCGATTTATTTTTCGTTGCACTGTTAAATCGCTCCTTGAACAAATTTAAAAAAAAAAATAAAGAATTTTTAAGCTATCGCTTTTACGTCGGCGATTGACAAAGCAGTAAGTAATATCTTCTGCCAAGCGAAAGTATTACGTAAATGAAATATACTGCGGGATTTTATAAGCAAACTTTCTGTGTCACTCATGGCAGTGGAGGTGTGCGAGAACAAAAAAAATGAGTCGCAGAAAATACTTTTCAATTGATTAATCACGTTTAATTTGTGTTTTGCATCGAGCGCATGCTATAAAAGCAAGCGAGAGTAAAAAAAGGCGACAGTATCTTTAGCGAACAGTTAAAAATAAAATGAACAAATCGACGTTAATCGTTTTAGCGGTCCTGGTAGCGGCGTGCTGCTCAGCGAGAATTCCGAGATCTCGGAGAAGGGATGTACGTACCTCGATAGTTTATCTGCACTGATTGTACTAACTAGAAGCGTGTCCAGACACGTTTTTGTCGAAAATGTTTCTTTATGAAAATAGACTTTATAATAGTTTTTTAATTATAATGTTTCTCTACCACTTTTTAAATATAATTTGATAGAATTTTGTTAAAAAACAAGTATGTGATTCTATCTATAACAATATAATTTTCTTTATTTTATTTTTGATAATTTTATTCTTTAATCATTGTACGTAAAAGTATCTCGCAATTCGAACTAATTTCTTAAACCAGAGTTCTGTTCATCTTGTATTAAACTAAGGACCAGTTTCATCAGCAGAATAATTTGCCGTTTTCTCTTTTTAATAAGGACTCGAGTTCACGAGAATATTCAGAAGAGTACGATGCAGAATACGGTGATTATCACCGCGATTACAGCAAAGAGAAGGATGATTCGTCGTACACCGCTTATCATAAACCACCACAGACGATGGTGAGGCTTTACCAGCCAGTTCACGAGGTGTACGAGTTTGAGCAGCCTTATTATCACCACGAGTCGTATGTCCATGTAGCACCATACGCAGAAGAATGAACTTACGATACGTATCCAGTCTATTTATTGCATTCACGATGACGTAGGTGAACATTGTAAAAACGATAAGTTATTTTTTTCATGTACATCGCTAAGCACAACCATATTTAAAACGTTAATAAATTTTTTATTTGTAATTACTGTGTGATTATGTCTACATTTAATTTATTTAGTACAGATACCTTTACTGAGGTACTTAATAGTTGCAAAATCGTAATGTTTAATATTAAAACATTGAAAAACATCCAACATCCTCGATTAAGTTTGAAAAAATACCTGAACTCTAATTTGAACAGAAAGCAGTCTTATAATTTTTTATTACTGTCTAAAGAGATGCAAGAAACTACTTGATGGGAGCGAGCAAATTAAACTTTTCTCGAGAAGAAATCTTAATAGTTATTTGGTACTTTTTCGAATTAGCTTAGAAAATAACTCAAAGGAGTTATATATTTATCTCACAATGCTTCAGACCACGTATGCGCCAGTCGAACGCGTCATATTTCGCGCGGGGTTAATGCAGTTTCGACGCTGGTTGAGGAAAGCTTACAAATGAAATTTGTGATGACCTTAAAAAAGTATGCTTGTAATACAGTGTTGAAATGTAGAGATTCGAATTTTTCAATTATCCAGAAATGTGAAAGAGAATTTTGTTTGTATAATTAGAAAAATTTTTAGCGACGGACTTTTAATTACTTACTGATCAATTATTTTGTTATAAATAATAGAATAAATTAAGTTTCAATGAAGTACAAGTGCATGAGATTACTCAGTTGAATTCTGCATGTGTGTATAAATAATTAGATAAAGTGGAATGCCAGAATTTTTCATAAAAATGCATAAAATCACGTATATCTAAGAAAAAGCAGTGAAAATCATTGGAATTTAGTCGAAGCTCCGAAGAGTGCATGCGGTGAGTCTACATCGTCCCACCTACCTTTTTCTGGTCACTTTCCTTCCAGCTTTTCTAGGATTATAAGGTTACAGATTTTATGGAGACCTTAGAGGTCTGCTTGAGGTTTACTACAACATTTGGCAATGCCTGTCTTGACGGAAACAGGCATGTCTTTTATTTTCTCCCGTCACTTTCTTCTGCACGATTTCCACGACGGATTGTAACCAAGCAAATTAATTTGTTATACGTCATACTTAAAAAACTTGAAAAACTATTCAATTGAAATATTTGTATGTTACAATTAAAAAAAAAACCTCGTATTGAATTTAAAAAATGAGTAACATTAAGTTTCCACCTACAGCTAATTAAAACGATTTGGCATCTATAATAAATAAAATTCGTACACCTCGTAAATTTCACTTGATTTTTATTTATTGAAGTGCTACACAGTAAATCCGCACATTCATCGCCCGATCAGCGCGCTACCAATTTGATTAGTGGTGCGACTTTTTGTGCGAGGGGTAGGACGCCTTGTAAGTCTTGTAGTGGGGCTTGTGGTAGTAGTCGTCGTCGTGCTCGTCCTTGTAGTACTCCTTCCTGTAGGCGGGCTTCTCGTACTCGTCCTTGTAGTACTCCTTTCTGTAGGCCGGTTTGTG